>APFE030262450.1:183735-247244 GCA_000404065.3 Pinus taeda
CCTCTATTGTTATTTTTGTGGCTTTATATTATTATTGTTAGGTCAGCTGGGTTATATTGTGACTCCTTAGACTCCTATATATAGAAAGGAGGTTTTTTCATTTCAATCATCAAAGAATTGGTCATTTATGTAATGTAAAGGAGGTTGTCCCCTCGAAGAGGCTGAATTCTAAGGTGTTGATCTATCTTTTCTATCTTTTTCTTGAGCTGGTCTCATAACATGTTATGAAACTAGCTCACAAAAGATAGAAAAGATAGATCAACCTTATAGTTTTTGGTGGTTAAACCTTATAGGTTGTGGAAGACTAGGGGCAACAAGACTTCCATCTTTATAGTTGTGAGTGGTATGCTTCCTGGTTTCCACAATTTTTCTTTCCATTTTTCTTGCTAACCTGAATGCCTTCTCTAATGAATCAGGTTCCCAAATGCGAACATCATGTTGGATATTATCATTTAAAGTCCCTATGAATACATCAATCATATGCTCCTCTGGAATATTTTTTACCCTTATGTTCAATTTTTGGAACTCCTCAATGTGCTCCATTATTGAACCCTTTTGTTTGAGACTTATCATTGGCTAAAAAAAGTGTTGCTTTTGTATCCTCATAATGTGCTGTCAATTCTTCCGTAAAAATTTCCCAAGTGATAATTTGTTTATGAGAGCAAAGCCATTGATACCATACAAACTGATTTGGTTCCAAATATAAAGTTGCAATACGTACTTTTTGTGTGTTTTTGCACATTATTGAGATCGAAAAATTGCTCCATCTGTAATATCCATGTTGCGGGATCCTTGCCATCAAACTTCCTCATATCGATTTTTGGATATGGTGGGTATTTGATCCAACATTAGATTCTATGAAATCATGATTAACATTTCTTTTGTTCGCATCATGAGTTTCCTTTACTACCCTTTCACCATTAGTAAGTATTTCTTGTAGAAAATTTGTCAAATCTGTCTTCAAATCTGCCATGCCTGTCTTCAAATTTGTCTTCAAATCTGTCTTCAAATCATCCATCTTAGCTTCCACGCCATTCATCTTATCTTCCACGCCCTTTATCTTAGATTCCATGCCATTTACCTTAGGTTCTGTTAGCTTTTGTGAGAGTGACATTTGTTGCACTTGGTCTTGTAATTTTGATATATCATGTAGCATTTCTTCCTCTTCTTCATGAGTCATGCTAGAGCTTTCAGGTTGCTTCCTAGGTTTTTGCATTTTCTTTCATCGAGGCATCAGTTACTAATAATGCCCTACTATGCCCTTTGAATTAATTCAAAATAATTTTTCAAATCAAGCTTAAGCAAAAAATTTAAACAAATCTACACACCTTTTTTCACTTTGTAGGAGCTCGATATTGCCTCTGATGTATCTCTATAATTTCGGATCATCCAGTTTTGAAATTTTGATCTGCTATAACCCTCTATGTCCTTTTTCTAATGCCACTAGTCTGATCCAAATTGGATTCTCCAAGGAAGAGTTATGCCAAATCTCCCACAGTGACCTGATTATAGACTAGTTCAATAGAGTGAACTTGTATGACGTGCCACATGTCCCTATTTTGACCTTTGGCTCTGAAAAATATAGACAAGAAACTACAGTTCGTTCTCTTTCTATACCTTCTTAATAAATTTCAATCCGATGCTTAGAGAGAAAGTTATGATGATTTTCCCCAGGTCACCTGTTTGGAATGTAATTTAGGAGACTGCAAAAAGATCAACTTCCTCAGATCATATCTCCATAAATATAGCATGAAAAGCTCTGAAATTCAGACCTGAGGTTCAGTGTGATTTCATCTCAAATGAATTTTTATTTTCTCTTCTGAAACATCACAGAAAAAAAGTTATAGTGAAAATTCCACAATGACCTATTTGGAGCAGCGAAGCCCTAGAATCCAAAGCTCTGATACCAAATGTTATGAAACCAGCTCACAAAAAGATAGAAAAGATAGATAAATGCCTTAGAATTCAGCCTCTTCGAAGGGGCAATCTCATTTATATTACACAAATGAATGATTCGTTGATGATTCAAATGCCAAAACCTCCTTTCTATATATAGGAGTCTAAGGAGTCACAATATAACCCAGCCGACCTAACAATAATAATATAAAGGCACAAAAATAACAATAGAGGGATTCTATGGGGCATAATAATAACAATATGGGGACAATAGGGGCACAAAAATATTAATAAGGGATGCAAATACAATAGTAATGGGGTAATCAATAGTATTATAGGGACCTAACATGTCGGTGGGATCCATGGATTGGTTAGGTGATGAGGAATAGTGGAGACTATAGAAACTTTTGTGGAACCTTAGGCAGTGAGAGAGAAAAGAAATCCATCAGGGAAGAACCCTTCAAAAGAACAACAACAATACTAACATAAGAGTCAGGTATTCTACCCACTAAAGGTATGGTATCACTAGGCAACGGGTGTTTCCGGAAAACTAGTGTCTTTTCGATCTGCTAGCCCTCTAGGATTGGCAACTATCCTAGAAACAAACAATCAAAGTAATCTAGGATTTCCTCTATGTATGATAGATAAGAGAGAGGCAAAGGAACCAACCTGAATATTTTTCTTAACTCCTTGCTTGATCTCTCTCTCCCTTAACAGAGCTTGTGGCTCCTCTGCTACTTATCCCACTTAGAGAATACCTATAGAAACAAAGTAACAAAACACCATCACAACATCTTGATCATATGGAGGAAAACTCAAAGAAATTTATTAAATATGAAGGGAGAATTACAACCCATTTGTTTGATCCAACATCATCCTCCCAGCATCAAAGCCCTCTTCACCTCATGAAAAGCAAGATCACCCAAAAATACAATGCTCTTTCTCAAAGACAAACTATCAACACTTCCTTGCAAATTAGAAAATTCCAGCCTCTAGATCTCTCAGATGAGAGATCCATTTATAGATGTGTGCAAGGGTGTGAGTCATCTCTGGGTTTTTGATTAGTTTCATTCCACTTGTTGTTCTTGGTTCCACTTGGAGATTTTTTGGATCTCTTACTCATCCTTGGGTGAATTCAGAGAGGCAAGTGTCATAAGAGAAGTTTCTAGAAGATTCCATAAGCATCCACTTAGCAAACTATCTCTGACATTTGTCCGTTCTCGCTCATCGCACCCCACAGAAGGCCTCTTCAGTATGCATCACACCTGGATAGTGTAGGAGTCATTATGCATCACACCCTAATAGTGGAGCAGTTAGTATGGTCCAGTTTTGGCCAGTTCTGAGTGGTTTTTCGGGTGGAACTTCTGGGGAATGATGTAATCAGTTTACCATGATCCTTTAGGGTATGAAACAACACTTTTAGGGGTTAAATATCCCTAGTTTATCGACATATAAGATTGGGGTTGAGGTGCCCAAATATGTATATAACAGTTGCCCCCTAAAGCATGAAGTCGTAAATCTTTTGATGTCAGGTGAAATGCTTTATCATGAGGATCCAAGGTATTCGAACTGGAAGATGACCTGTATAAGATACAATATAATACATTATCATAAAATAATTTTCATGATCTAGCTGAGGCGGGCATTCCCATGCTCAGCTTTATAAATTCATTTTCATGTACATAGAACAAATAATCGTCTGCAGTAGCAGACTGGTGATTCTTCATATGTAGGGTCATCATCCTTGGCTTGGATGACCATTTATGTAGCTTCTGTGTACATTTGATGTCTTTATATTCCTGAATATATCATAGCTCGGATGGATAAAACTAGATCCGGGGTCTTAAAACTTGTTCAATCTTCGCCCGATGTACAAGTCGATCCATGTGAAAAGATGTTCTGAAGTCGAACATGGAAAGACATCACCTAATTACCAGCCAATAATGTAAGTTGTTAATAGACGTGGGAGGAATCACTAATAATGATAATGACCCTCAAGGTACTATAGTACAATTCATGTGGTGTGAATATATGATCCGATGTCGAACACCACACAAAATCTTTCGGTCAAAGGCCATTGATATCAACCTGTCGCCGAAAGTGAGAAACTTGCCATTACGGCATGCAAGCTTCAAAGTATTGAAAGGGTTGTTTCTAAGTCAACTTCTTGGATAATGAGCTGATGTCGACAAGAAGAGACCCATCATAGGAGGGCCTTAATGTATCCCACATCTACAACACGAAATGAAGCAAATGATTTTCTGGAGGTGAAAACGATCTGACGACACAAGGTTCGAGAATAGTGGTCATGAAAAATGGAGGGTGAAGGTATTGCAGTGGATGAGGCATTAACTGGATGGTGAATTCTTTGAATGACTTCTCTTGAACATATCAGCGACACTGAGATGGATTGGTAGTGTTAACCCAAAAAAATGGGTGTTTTGGAGGAGCAATGGTGATATGATCGGTGAACGGAACAACCCAACTCGACTCAATCATGGTGATGGAGTGAAAGTGTCATGTTCAAGAGCGACCAACTACCATAAAATTCTTCAAGTTTTCTTCCCTTTTTCCCCAGTCATTGCTGATTAGTACCTATTTGTTTTTGTCAAGCTTGAGGAGGATAACATATGCTTGTTCTATAATTTTCCCTTTGAGAAAACCTGTCACTGTGTTTTAGTGAGCCTAGTGACAGTGAAACTAGTTCTTGTCTAGGAGACAAGTTTGTCGCCATTGTTTTAACGAGCTTAATGACAAGGATAACTCGGTCCTTTTCATGTTTAGAGAGTTTGAAAATGGACGAAAAGGAAACTCCAGTAGTTCTTTTTCGTAGCATAATCCCTTAAGTCCAAAAAAGGATAAAATAATACAAAAGGGATGACTTTTCAATCACTTTAGCAAGCCGAAAAAGAAAAGCGCTCAAACTTTTTGATGAGATAATCCCTCAGGTCCGAAAAATATTTAAAATGTATAGGAGGGATGGCACTTCCCATTACTTTAATGAGCTGGAAAGGCCAATAGCTCGACAATATTTTCATATTTAACAAGTCTGAAAAGAGTTTAAAGGAGACTCGTTTTTGAGGAACGAGTGGCATTTAGGGTAGCAACTGGTTTCAGGTAAGCTTGGAACTTTTCAAAACATGGTGATGTGAAGAGGGTGGCTAACAGGACCACTCATCACATCTGTTCCTCAAAATGGTAAATAATCAAGTGGAAGCGTATGATCGGCCAAAAGAATGGAGGTGATGGTAGAAACATAACCAAGGCTCAAAAGGCTAATAGCAGTGCAATCATAAAGGTTATTTACCGAAGATGGATTCATTTTTTAATGAGCTTGAACTGGGGGAAACTATGCTCAATGGTACGTTTATTTTTTGATGAGCTTGAACCATGCAATAAAATTTCTCATGGTGGTAGGTTTATTTTTTAACGAGCTTGAAAAATGCAATAACATTGCTCATTTTTTAGTTTTCTTTTTATGTAAGCTGGAAATGACAAAACTAAAAAGCTAGAAAAACTAGAAAGCTAAGGAACTACTGAGGTTAGGTAGGATGATTTCATCAACAGCTGGACAAAATGCTTCCTTTGCTTCGTCCATAGAGTAGACAAAAGTGAATGGTGTGTTAGACCAATCACCTAACCTAAGAAGTTAAAAAGCTAAAAAGCTAAAAAAATGAAATTTGTCATTTTTAGTTTGCATAAAAAGGTTTTCATGCCCCCAGACATCGAGAAAAGGAGAGTCTCTAGTAACCATATGGAAATCATTGTGGTTAAGCAGGATGGTTTTAGTGAGTGGTAAAAACACTTCCTGGCTTCATCCATCAAATAGACAAAGGTGAATGGTGTGAGATAACACTTCCAATCACATAACCTACAGGGAAACCTATCTTTTCAGTTGGGTTCGTCCACCAAAGCAAACAAGGGTGCATGCCCCCTAAGCTTCGTTGCATTCACCAGACTACTCCCAGCAATCAGGTGGATGGAATGAAGGTTGAAGAGACACTTTTGATGCAAAAGGACCATTTAGGGATGATGTTTGACTTGGAGTTATGCTTGAACCAGGAAATGAAAGCTGGTCAACAGTGACATTTTGCCTTCATGTGGGAAACTCATCACTCAAAAGAGTGTTGAAACAATAGCTTCCATGTTATAAACATAATCACATCCAAGGAGTAGATTGTAATCTAACGGTCCTTGGACTACCATCACGTTCAAGTGAATGGTTTTCCTTCACAAAGTTATTGGTAACTTAGGAAGGATACCTAACGGTCGATTGGTTCCTTTGTTAAAGCCTGAAAAATTTTGTGTAACAGGCATAAGCGATGGTGAACCAAGTGCTTTCCAAGAAGTTGAGGAAAGGATACTCACTGATGCCCCTTCATTTATGATAGCGCCAGACATGATAATTTTGTAAACATGTACTATGATTTGGAAAGGCACGTAAAATGGAAGGCAAGATCTTGCTAGTCAATCCCAATCAAAGGAAGTGACTAGACTACTTGGAGGTGGTACCGAATAAATAGTTGAATTAACCCCTTGAGTCGCGGGAACTGAGGGATTCTCTTCCTGTTGTGAAGGAATGGGTGGATTGCCCCCAAGTTCATCGGACTCTGAGGTAACAAAAAGAATTTGAACAATATCATTCTCACTCTCTTTGGGAATGGTATCATCTGAAGGTGGACCTTTTGAAGGTAAAACTGGGTCAACTACCATCTCGACCTGTTGACTTTGGTCCGGTACAGACTCAGAAGATTCACTTTCAACGATAGGTGTTTCGACCGATGGTTGAGTTATGTCAGTCGGATTTTCAACTAGTAAAGGACTTGGGGAGAGCTTCCTGTATGCATATGGAAGTCACTGTGGTGAAGCAGGACAGTTATGCAAGAATCCTTTAGCTTCATCCAAAAAAGGATAACGGGGAAGGGTATGGTCCCCTTCACATAACTTACATGGAATTTGGACTTTCCTTTTCTGCCCATTATTACTAGTTGATGGTGCGTTGTCAACTTTATCACGAGAGGTTGATGACACTGTTTGGTGTGAACGGGGGGACCATTCTCTCAAGATCCGAGGAATGCATGGACATTCTTGATGAAAATGTTCTCCTTTGAAAATTATGCATTGATGTCTAGGTTTGGAAAGTTTAGTGTGTGGATTTTCACCAGATGTTGCATGGTTTCCTCGTTGCTTAACTAACTTTTTCTTCTTCTCCTTCCTTTCTTCTTCTTCTCAGTCACCCGGTTACTAGCATCGCTACTTTCACCAAGCGAAGAGGAAGAAGGGGAGGGAGAAACAAACAAAGAAGAAGGTGAAGGGTCAACTTCAGTATTAACTGGTTGCTGATTCGATTGCTGAGGAATCACGGTATTTTGAATGACAGAGGTTGAGCATAGCCATACTGGTAGGCCAATTGTGATTCCCAGAAGGGACAATATCGCCATATATGGAGCACCAATGTTTCCCCAAGAAGAAAATGGAAAAGGATTCCCTTCGAAAGGGATTCCTTAATTGGTGGACTCCATTATCTCAACCTAAGATCAGCAAAGGAACAGGGATGTTATTCTGAAATAAATAAATTTTAATGACGCTTTGACACAACTTTTCTTTTTCAATTTTTAAGAGTCGAGAAAAAGCTAAAGATGACTCTAGTCTCCTTCCATTTTTAATGAGCCTGAAGTGACAAGTGCTCAAATGGACCTTTTATTTTAAGGAGTCGAAAAGGAACAAAAGTGACTACTCTGGAAATCTAGACAGAGGGATTACCAAACCAATCGCAAACTACAATATACACCTTGGTGATAAATTAAAGAGAAATTACCAAGGACTTATGTACACAAGTCAATCTTCCCGAATAATGAGTTCAGTGCATTGCGATCGATAGGGCAACAGACACGGCTTCCTATGGATAAAGGATACAAGCCTATTGTGGTCTCCCAATATATACTCGACGGTATGGGAAGCAAAAGTCCATGCTAGCACTTGTCGTATCAAAGTGGAGGAATCACCCAACCTTCGATGAAAATGATAGTTACTAGATTTGATGACGCTGGAACACGTCTCTAGCCTAGACCTCTAAATGTGTTGCGTTAGCTTCCAAAGCACTGTTAAGTTCATTGAAATCTATTTTAGAATTGATCTTGTTTAGAATTTTTCCTTTCAAAGGTTCATCACGTGATGTAAATGTAAAAATTCCTAAAATGCAATTTTACAATGATAAACAATTGTTGTTTATTTTTTGGCAATGAAAATCCTAGCTACTAAGGAAAGAATATTCAATTTCTTTCAAACAAAAAGAAAAGAGCACACACTAAATTCACTTTTCCTAAATCATTTTTGCACCTATTCTAAATGAAAATGCAAATGCATGTATTTGTTTTTTTCCCCTTAATGTGAAAAATGCCAAAAAAGAAAACTAAGTATAGCAAAGATCTGAAATATTTTACTTAAAGCGACATTTCGACAATTTATTTTCCAAAATGGAAAGGAAGACTAAACAACACTTTTCAATTTTAAATAGAAAATGCTTTCGACACTTCAAATATCAACAAATCAAATAAAGTACATGACAAAAAGTTCAATCGACTATCCAGGGAAGGAAGACTCAACGAAACTCCTTTTTTTGACACAAAACAACAGTTACAACACTTTTCTACCAAAACGATAGATCGATTTAAGCAAATTTTCGATAGAGGATCGTAAATGATGGAAAAATACATAAAAACATTTACTAATCCTAATCAATGGAGGCTGAACTATGTAATGCAGGCTGGCTTCAGCAATGAGATGTTGTTCACAAGCAGCAAAACAACTAAACAGAGCTGAAAACAAGGACAAAAACCCCAAATTTCAAGAAGAGAAATACGATCACTCAGTCATCACACCTGGGCTTCACAAAAATAGGAATGCATCACACGTGCTACACTCAGGAAGTGCGATGCACACTGGCTTACAGTGACAGACAGTATGATGGGCTAGGGAGCGAATTGAGGTCGATTTTTGGCTCAAATTTCCAGCTGATTTCAGTGAGTCAAGCTGATATATGATGGAAAGTAAAGAGAAAAGTACAGAGGTATGATCTTGAGAGGTTATTGAGCTACCAAAATGGCATCTAGAATGCTTGTAAGTCAAATGTTCAATTCATAAACTAAACCATAGATTGACTGAAGCAGCATTCATCTACTTTGCAATTGCAGAGCAAGAGAAGTTCGAAGGCTATATGGCTAACTTCAAGCTCTGTCTGTAGTTTATAAAACAAACAACAACAACAAACAAACAAACATCTATTCAATCCCCAGTGGAGCCGCCATTTTTTTTTCGGGAGAACTAGTGTCTTTTCGATTTGCTAGCCCTCTGGGATTGGCAGCTATCCTAGAAACAAACAATCAAAGTAATTTGGGATTTCCTCTATGTATGATAGATAAGAGAGAGGCAAAAGAACCAACCTAGATCTTCCACTTAACTCCTTGCTTGATCTCTTTCTCCCTTGACAGAGCTTGCAACTCCTCTCCTACCTATCCCGCTTAGAGAATACCTATAAAAACAAAGTAACAAAACACCATCAAACCATCTTGATCTATTATATCATAAACAATGCAGAATTAGAAATACAATGAACATACAATGGCATTCACAAATACACGATTGTATGGAGGAAAACTCAAAGAACTTTATTAAATATGAAGGGAGAATTACAACCCAGCTGTCTGATCCAGCATCATCCTCCCAGCATCAAAGCCCTCTTCACCCCATGAAAAGCAAGATCACCCAACAATACAATGCTCTTTCTCAAAGACAAACTATCAACAATTCCTTGCAAATTACAAAATTCTAGCCTCTAGATCTCTCAGATGAGGGATCCACTTATAGATGTGTGCAAGGGTGTGATTCATCTCTGGGTTTTTGATTAGTGTCATTCTACTTGTTTTTCTTGGTTCCACTTGGAGACTTCTTGGATCTCTTACTCATCCCTGGGTGAATTCAGAGAGCTAAGTGTCATAGGAGAAGTTTCTAGAAGATTCCATGAGCATCCACTTATCAAACTATCTCAAACGTTTGTCCATTCTCGCTCATCACACCCCATAGAAGACCTCTTCAGTATGCATTGCACCCTGACAATGGAACAATCAGTATGTTCCAGCTTTGGCTAGTTCTGAGTGATTTTTTAGTTGGAACTTTTGGGGAATTATGTAATCAGTTGACCATGATCCTTTATGGTATGAAACAAAACTTTTAGGGGTTGAAGTGCCCAAATATGTCTATAACAACGGGGAGTAATTTGGGGTGCAGAAGGAAATCTGGTCCACTATGACTATTCTTCTATCCAATGGAAATGTTACGATGCAGAAACTCATAGACACGATGGTAGTTATGGAATAAATCCAACTGCGGCCCAAAAGCAGATTATAGTCGAGTTTTTGGTCCATGACTTCAGTGTCCAACATTGTCATTTTCCCACTCAGAGTGATGGGGTAGTTGGAAAGGTAACCTTTTGGGATGAGTGCATGGCCATCAAATTCATTAAGGGAATTCGACGGTGGAGAGAGGGTTGGAAAACCCAAGGCAATCCAACATGAAGTAGACATGCTACAGTTTGAAGCGCCTTCATGAATGAAAGTTCTATGTACACCTTGGTCTTTCGAAAAAAAATTCACCTGAAATGCAAGATGATGGGAAAGGGGGGTGTTGGCTTATTAGGGCCTCACCCAGGTTCAGAGTTGGTTAGCCAAAAAAACCCCGGTACTACTGGCCCTTTCAGCAATAGTCCGCGGAGCGTAGACTGAGGTCTCACCCGAAGTAGTATGGGAGGGTGTTAGAACCAAGTTTTCGCACCGTGGAGATGTCTGATGAGTTTGGCTGGTCCATAGTTTCTCCTTGCATGCAGGTTGCTTCGTGCACTTTCCCATACCTCACAACCTGATATACTGCCTTCCCGTAGCCCTATCGAGGGGCTAGACACCACGCTCTATGTTATCACCCAAGACCTTACTAGTATTTCAATGTTAGTTGATTATCTTAGCCTACTTGTGTGCTTTAAGTTATACTTAACAACATAAACCATTCATACAGGTGCACACAGTAAATAAATAGTATTTTTTGCAAATTATATCAAACATGCATTAACCCAAGAATAAATTATACTGAATTATGAAAAAACTTCTCTTTATTAATTCCTTCCTTGGTTCCACACTCGACTCGCCATGCGCACTTAGCTGCAAGGGTTTGCACGCTTAGCTGCAGACTATTAGGCCTCTGCACACTTAGTTGTAGAGCCTTCCCCTACTGTACGAACCAAAGACACACTTCAACTTGCGACTTAATCACTTAGACTTTTTCCTTCTTCTTTCTTCCCTACTTAGAGCCTCACTCTATTTATACAATCCCATGGTTCGTGGACCATGGGTAGGTCTATCTAACTGAAATTACATTACAAAACTAGGGTGGACAACCCTGTGACTCTATCATACTTTCACTCCCCATGCCCGTAATTTGCGGTGATTTACAAAAACATTTGGTCAAAACTTGGGCTTTGAGCCCCAAAACATGCCTTGGGTGGATTCCATGCCCAACAGGTCCCCACCACAAACATCGTGACTCATCCTTGAGTCACTCTGTCAGTGCGACGATCTTTATGTGGAGTCCCTCCAACTGTTCTCGAGCTGTATGGAGGTCAACAAAGCACTGAGTTGCTGCTTGTTGGATTTGCTACATATGTTGTTCCAAGACCTTTGTGTTAGGAGTGCTTCTCTACATCTGTACTAGTATCTGTTGCATATGTTTATAGTCCTACACCTTTGTCCAGATCCTTGGAGCACGAAGACTGTGCTTCTGCTGGCTAGTGAGATAGTTGGCCCACTTGTGTAGGGCTTCAAGCAGCTGCCATTCACATTCCCTAGGAAATTTTCTCCATTTAGTTTGACTAGCTAGACTACTCCTCCCTCTGTGACCTCCTTAACAACATATGGTCCCAGCCAATGCATTCTGAACTTTCCAGGGAACCTATCAAACTTACTCTCATATAGCAGCACTAAATCATTTACCATGAAGGCTTGCAACTTAATATGGAAATCGTATCATGCCATTTCACACTGCTTTTGCCCCTGTTGATGAAAGCAGGCCAAGAACCATTCTTCCTCAAGTTCGTCCAACTACGCAAGCCTTTCTTCTAGGGCTTCATAGTCTGCCATACCTGTGAGCGTTGCTATGCATAGACTAGGTACAATACACTCCATTGGCATGACATCTTGACACCATAAACTAACCAGAAAGGTGTTTGTCCCGTTAGTTTCTTGCGCATCATCCTATAATCCCATAGTACTGCAGGTATGCGCAACTTCAAGTCAGTTCGTTTCACATGGTGGACAATGTTTAGTGCTTCACGTACTTTGTCAAAAGCTTCTACGTGAATATGCTTCTGTGTGCTTGGTCTTACCATACTTCGTAATCCCAACTGGACGGATCATTTGCACCATTGTCTTGCTCGCTCTTGCTTGTCAGTCGTATTTCCTATCACGGGGACGATGTGCGTTCATGCAGGTTGCACACCATATGCATGTACCCATCTAGAAAGGTGGACGCATAGGCTATTTCATTCGTCATACTCGGTTTTCATCCACATTTGAGGCTTTCCAAATTGCATGTGCATCATCCTTTTGCATTGGCACTAGTCATCAAAACTTCTTTGATATGTACCCCACCATCTTGAGGGTGTAGTGCGTAGTACCCATTTCAGAGCATCAAAACACTATTGTTCTGCTACTTCTCTTTCAAATTTTTTCAGGAAATCATCCACCTCACTCAACCCATCATACATAGGCAGATCTATTACCTCTATTGCTATGCAATGCAGCAACCTTGTCATCATGTTACAGTTGAGTGTGGTTACCTCGTGTAAAAAGTTCTACCATCGTTCTACTTCCTCGTCTGAATTTGAGGTGCAAGAGCTTTTGCGCTCCCACGAGAGTCTACCATCCACTATTGGACTTACTCAGTCCTACTCCCACGTGGTTATCTTGTAGATACAATCTAGATTATCTTCGCTATTGTAGTTGCGCACTAGCTCTGTGTAGTGCGATCCTTCCTCAGGGTCTAAAGGTACCACTATGCACAGTGACCTTTTCTCGAAAATCATCTTGTGCTTCTTTAGATTTATCACTCCATTCATGTCAATGGCCCAATCTATTCCTAGTAGTGCGGGATAGGGATTGTTGTCATCAACAATCTCTATTACTTCAAAATCTGAAAGCATGCTCGCACCTTTGATATCTAATGTTATTCCCTACAGTATTCCCATAGGTAGGATCTTTGGCTAGTTCTCCATTCGCAATTGAATAGGAGACCATTGCAGCACAAGCCTACCCATATGCTCCCATATCTGCTTTGGCAGGATGTTCGTGTCCGATCCTAGATCCAAAATCACTTGATCCATTTCATATTCCCTGATCTACACGGTCAATCTCATCTCTCTTCATGTTTGTGTTGTGTGCTTCCCAAGCTTCTAGACTACGCACGATTCTCTTGGCGTGGTTCCATCACATCTAGTGATGAGTTCTTGTAGTCCCTTCACAGCTTTTCTATCATGCAGCAGCTTCATGCATGTCTCCAAAAATGCAGTGAGCATTGATGGGTCCATTTTCGGTTTCAGTTTGTCTTTACTTCTTGAAGTGGAGGCATCCACGAAGCTCCTCTTAGCTTCCATGAATGTCTCCTTACCACGCTCTAAATCAAATTCTGGTTCCTCTGTTGGGGCCTTGTGAACATAGGCGCTCTCTTCAGACTTCTTGCCTTTGTCATCTCCTGTTGTGACACCACTTCAGAGCATGATATTTACATTCGGGTCTTCCTCATGCGGCTCAAACCTCATCATCTACAGGTTCTGATTCGGGGGAGGTTGGAGTGCTCCTTTATTGCGCAACCTCGATATCAGTGCGGGACATTCCTCCATCTCATGATCAAACTGGGTACAATATAATTATGATGGTCTCATTGGATTTGTACAATCGTGGGCATAATGCCCCGGTCCTCCGCAATTATAACATATCAGCTGTCTATGACCTCTCCCTGATCCCATTCCACCTCGATCTCATCTGTGCCCCTGAAATCCAGTGTGCGCCATCCCTTCATTTTGATCGAGGGCCTGTGTTTCGATCTGAAATCTGTAGGTAGGAGTCTGATCCATCATCAATTTGTAACTTCTACAAGTATGCTAATCGTGGCCTACTGACCTGTAGAAATTACAGAACAACTTCTAGGAGTTCTGCGTATACTTCTATAATAGATTGCCATTATATGTAGCATGCTTCCCTCTTATCTGACAAATCACGCACCATAATGTAGGTGTCGCGCTTGGTCTTTTGTATGCCTCCAATCTCAATGGCATTGGTCCTCCTCTCGTCAAGTAGTTTGTGAAGACTGGACAATGGTCCTTGTCATGTCCCTAGCCTTTGCACTTTATGCACCATACCTCCTCACGCACTTCTGGGCGAGTTGTCCTGTCTTGTTTCAAACTCTACATCTTAAGGCACAGGTTTTTCAACTGCACGTGGATTTGTAGAACTCCCAGGTTAGGATCTTGTATCGGGGTCTCATTCAGTCTCATCGTGATCTCCAAGGCCTCGGCCTGAGTGGTTAGCTTTTGCTGTGACAACATGTTCCTTACATGCGGCATTAGTGATGCTACAAACCATGCGCGGTGTTGCCCATCTATCAAGGTCATATTAGCTTCATGAATTGTACACTTCAGTCTCTGATCTAGCTCCCATGGGGTCTTGCCTGGAAGCATCGCGATTTCCTTAAATCCAACGATCGACTGTGTCTCTGATTTTGGCTTGTTAAATTCCTTTTTTAGTACAACTTTGATATCTATGATCCCTGCGTTCGGATTGTCATTGGAATGCTTAATGTACCAAGTCAGTGCGCGATCCTACAAAGCATTGACCAGCATTGCTTTCTTTATATTGTCATCCGTGACTCCCTGCACTTCCCATACAGCCCTTACCACGAACCAAAACTAGTCCAAATATTCATTCCTTTCTCCCTTGAATACCGACAACTTTATCGTGCTTTCCATGTTGATTTGTGGTGCTGACGAAGGTGTTGTGGGTGAAGATGGGGATGAAGATGGTGAAACTAGTGGTGGTGTAGGTGGGAGTGGTATGCACGAAATTCACTGCTTTATCAAACTAGTCACGCTTCTTGGTGAAACCTTCACGAGCTTATCCTCGTTTTCTCACTGAGGTGAAATCAAGGGGCCAGTTTCTAGTTCTGCACTACCTTTGTTTCTATAGATTCTCCCACTTTGTGTAGCCCCAAACATCAATTTATTCGCATAACCCGCTTTTCACACAGTATCATTTTAATCCAAGTGTTCAAAGATTTAACATACTTACCTCACGGTCCTTTGAGGAAGCATCGTTCCACCTTGTTATAGGTAACTGAAGTATCTACCTCGATCTCAGTGATAAATCCTCCTATAATTGGATTGAGCCAGTGATCTATAGCACGTATGATCTTATCTTTTGATGCTTCCATTCTGTGCACCAACTTTGGAGTCCGCACAATAGGTTTATCAAGCCTACACCTTCCTTGACTGTCGACTAGCTTCATGATCCACTCGTACAACTCAGTGGGGAAGTATGCAAAGAAAATTTCATGAATTTCTGTATATAAGTAGCAATTTAACCACTCTTCCTTTGATAATCGTGGATTCATGTTTTCCTGCACTCCGAACTCGTGAACCTTTCTATCCACTCTTCAATTCATTTCTTTGTCAGATTCCAGTGATACAACATCAGACATCTCTATGCAGATCCTGGTCTAGAAAACAGAACCATTTGTTGGATTCTTAGGGCCTGACCCAGGTTCAGAGTTAGTTAGCCAAACAAATCCCAATGCTACTGGCCCTTTCGGCAACAGTCCACCGAGGACAGATTGAGGTCTCACCCAAAGTAGTATGGGAGGTTGCTAGAACCAAGTTTACACACCCTAGAGATGTTTGATGAGTTTGACTGGTCCGCAGTTTCTCCATGTGCGCAGGTTGCTTTGCACACTTTCCCATACCTCGCAGCCCGATATACTTCCTTCGCACAACGCTACCCAGGGGCTGAATGCCACACTCTGCATTATTACCCAAGACCTTACTGGTATTCCAATGTTAGTTGATTATCTTAGCCTACTTTCATGCTTTAAGTTATACTTAACAACATAAACTATTCATACAAGTGTGCATAGTAAATAAATAGTATATTTCCAAATTATATCAAACACGCACTAACCCAAGAATAGATTACACAAAATTATGAGAAAACTTCTCCTTATTAATTCCTTCCTTCATTACATACTCGACTCGCCCTACACACTCAGCTGCAGGGGTCTGCGCACTTAGTTGCAGACTATTAGGCCTCTTCGCACTCGGTTGCAAAGCCTTCCCCTACTCTATGACCCAAAGACACACTTCAAATTGCGACTCAATCGCTTAGACTTTTTCCTTCTTCTTTCTTCCCTACTTAGAGCCTCACTCTATTTATACAATCCCATGGTCCATGGACCATGGGTAGGTCTATCCAGCCAACATTACATTACAAAACTAGGGTGTACAACCCTGTGACTCTATCATACTTTTGTGCCTCGCACCCGCAATTCATGGAGCATTACAGCAATATTTGGTCAAAACTTGGGCTTTGAGCCCCAAAACATGCCTTGGGAGCATTCCATGCCCACAAGGGGTTTACATTTCTCCATTTCAAATATTACTAGCATGGAATCCTGATGATCAACCCCACCAATAGCCAGAAGTAAATATTTCCATTGTGCTAGACAATTTTACAATACTTCGAGTGTAGACATAGATGACGGTGCTTGCAACAAGTCTTCTACAATACTGTAGTTCTGTGTAGCATGTGCAAATGTATTATGTGTTGTGGGACAAAGTGCCCCTTTTGGGGGGTGAATTACTAGATTAGAAACATGCCTTTCAATATGAATATCATTGGGCAATGGTGGTTTTGAACTTGAGGCGACATCTTGAGTGTTAGTGACTAGAGCTCCATAAGTTTTGTCTTGCATTTGAATACCAACCATTTCAAAGGTGTAAACAGTCGATGATCCTTCACAAGAGGAAGGACAATTTCAACTATCCTTTCCCCCTTGTGGGAGTTGACGCGGGTTCACAATAATTTGTTTCTGCTACTGTTGAGCCATATAAAGGTATGTTTTATCCTCATATTAGCTTAATCAATCATTCATCTTTATATCTTTATCTTCATTTTAGAAAAGAACTTGGAAGAAACAAGTGTAGAAGATGAATAAAAGCAATCATCAATGAATTGGGTAATTTTTGGCATGAAACTAACTTTCGCTATTTTTATATGTAGGAATATGAATTGAACGATTGT
The DNA here is from genome assembly GCA_000404065.3 of Pinus taeda. Taxonomy (NCBI): domain Eukaryota; kingdom Viridiplantae; phylum Streptophyta; class Pinopsida; order Pinales; family Pinaceae; genus Pinus; species Pinus taeda. The sequence continues at coordinate 201,021 of APFE030262450.1, forward strand.
TGTTCAAATGATGGAATGACAATGACTAAGAACATAAAAGGGAAAATGTTTCAATCATGAAGACTAGCAGAAGACCAGGAAGGTCAACTCTATTTTGTAATAAAATCATATTGTTGATTGCGAAATCCTCAGGGTCTCCTGATCCTAAGGATTCACTTCTATCCGTTTGCCTCTCATAGGCTATATAACGTCGAAAGGTGAAATATAACAGCTAGATAGAAATTTCGAGATTGTAACTATTCACTTTTGACATAGAGTATTCTCACTATGGTGATGATGTATCTTTATTATTGATTTTAATGAAGAAGACTGTGTTTTACTTGTAATCACATTCTAAGTGTATTTCTCTAGTGACTTCTGGAGACTCTAGGCTCGGTCGATGGGAGATTTACTGCTTTGTGTGTGCCATACTTATTTCTTTTACTCATGCAATTGTTTATTCCTATTATTTCATGAAATTAGAATTATTCATGTTGTTGTGAGTATTGATAATTATGATTTACCTTTGTCGTTTAAACTAGCTTCTAGATCTTGCTATGTTTACATCTGCGTGTTAAGCTTTGATGAAATTATTAGATTATTTTAAGTATTTGATTGATGTTCCTCCTGGAGTAGTGTTATCAGAGATCTTGAGTTTATAGTTGATTGCTTTCAGTTAGAAGCTTGAATAGTTGTTGTTGTTCATTTGTTGTATCTTTCTTTCTTGCTGAATGAATTATTGTGGATACTAGTTAGATCTGCTAAGAGTGATTCCTTTTACTTGCATTCAGATTCAGTTTTATGCACAGTAGATTCAAATAGATTTGAAAATGCTTTAAGGTTCGTCTTCAGATTTGTTTTGGATTGAACTTCGAGAATTAGATATTAATTATTGCAATGATTCTAAATCATTTTATTCTGAATTAACCTCTGAATTCACTTGCATAGACAATGCTAAACACTCTTGAAATGAACAGACTTACCCTTGTTTGATAATTAATGTAGGTATTAAGGTTTCTTTTAATAGTAATCTTAGTGCACCACCATTTTGGTGTTGTTGCCGGGGAGAGTGTTTCAAAGTGATTTATTTTTATTTTTCTTGTTGTAAAAGAATTCGGTTTTAAAAACGGGAGGTAAGAACCTGCGTAACCAACTAGTAAAGTACCTGCTCAACAACCCACTTTTCAGCAAATGCATAAAGGTTAAATAGGAGCAGGGGTTTTTATGAATGACTAAGAATTAAATGGTAGGAAAATATTAGAACCTCCCACCCAAATCAACAAAACCCAAGGGATTGGTGAACCTTGGAATATCAACTTTTATAGACAAAATCACAAGAAAGGTAGACTATCAGGCATCAGTAGGACCCTAGACAATATCTGAAGAAAAGCCCTACCATAATCCCTTAGGAAATAGGCTCACCATCTGCAGCCTATGCTAAGATTCATAGCCCAAATGGAGGATCTAAATAGAATTTTCATGTTACTAAAAATTTACATTCTGATCCTTCACAAGAGGGAAAATCATGCAATTTAAGACAACGAGAAGGAGAAACCAATGGAAAGCAGTGCCATAAAACCACCTCGGATTGAAAATAATCCACTTACTCAGATAGCATTCCCTGAAGTCCCTGAAGGATATTGGCAAATTTTTAACAAAATGGCAAATCAAGCACCTCAAGGTCACACCTCGACATTGGAATATCCCACATTCGACCAAGTAGCCAACGCGCCGATTAAAGTTATCCCCTTGTAAAACATCCCAACCTTTCATGGCATGACCACAGAGGATCTGAATGCCTTCTTATTCAAGTTTGATTTCTAGTGTAAAGGATACGATTACACCACTGATCCTCAAAAATTGAAGCTGTTCCCTTCTACCCTAAAAAGAGCATCTTTGCAGTGGTTTATGGGTTTAGGCAGATGCACTATTAACTCTTGGGATTACATGAAAACTTATTTTCTCACAAAATATCAGGACTATTGTAGGACTAGGGAATTAGAAAATTAAATATTTAAAATGTCTATGAAGGATAATGAAATGCAGAGGAATATGTCGAAAGGTTTCAGTACAATTTGCAAAGACCCCCTCACTCCACATTACCAACAGAAGTCCCGAAATCCATCTTAATTAAAGCAATGAAAGAAGAATGGTTAGAAACTTTAAATCTGATGGGGAAGGGAGACATTTCTCAAGATGATTATGATGAAATTTTTTTCCTGTGTATTAGGTGTTCATGAGGTAGCACATGCACTGGGTCAAGAAGATGAGATTCTATGACTAGAGGAAGAAAACTGCCTAGTGGAGGCGTAACAAGAATGGAAATTGGTAACCTCCTGGATGACTTCAAGACAACCATCATGGGCACCCTTACAATGTAGTTGGACATCCTATAGGCCAAACATAAACAAGCCTTAGCATAACAAAATTTGGTCATCTTTTGTCCACACTACCGAAATAAGCACAGTCAATGGAAGTGTAAATTGGACATGGTCCATACAGGCGCTATCTGCACCGAGGACCATGCCACCAAGAAGTATCCATCACTTCTAGGGCTGAAATAATTTTTTAAAGAAGCAGAAGAAGAGACAGAACTAGTATACTTAATGAAATAGCATCGACAGTGGCAATCCCGACCAACATGTATGTCACAAGACCCATTTTAGTTCTTCCCTTCTTCGTCATTTAATCAACAACATAATTCTAGAACAGCGTGGCAAGGTCAATCACCTTTATCGACTTGGCAGTCTCAACTATTTCCTATGTCACCTTGGCCAACTCAGTCCTTTCTAGGTAATGGTTGGCCAAATTCTCCTTTTACTCCTTTTTGGCAAAATAATCCATACCCATCCCAGTGGCCTACCTCTACTACACAAAATTCAAGCTGGTCTCCGAATTTCGAGCGACCTCTAAGGATAACCACTTCACCTATGGGGATAGGTCCTCAATCTAAACCTACATTATCAGCCCCATATCCATTACAACAAAATCCTCAGCCCATTCTGCATTCCCAATTACCATCTCAACCAAATCCAAACCCCAATAACAGACCGGTTCAGCTGATACAACTTGTTGAAAACTCAGACCTTGAAATCAAACAAAAATAATGCAATGAACTTAGGCTGAGGTCAGGATGCATTATCACTCCTAAGGAAGACAGGGACCAGCCACAAAATAAGTTAGAAACCCCACCTATAAATACACCTTCGACTGTGACTGACATAGAAATAAAATAAGGAGAAGACATAGTCGAACAAAAAGATCCTGAAAAACTCATAATTACTTCTTCCCTGTTCCTTGAAAGATTAAAAATACCTAAACCAATTTTTTATCCAGACTTTGATCTCGTAGGGGAACTAAAAAATATTTGCATTAAAATTCATCTCCTCCAAACCATCGAAGGTATTCCTATTTATGCAAAAACAATTAAAGAACTATGTGTGAAAAATCCTGTGAGGAAAATACAAGCTTCACCAAATATCCATGTTGTAGGGACCTTGTCTGATTTACTTTCGGGTGGGGAAACACTAATAAAATATGAAGATCTAGGGACTTCCATAGTTACAATCCAAATATATGGTTGCTCCTTTCCGAACACGCTAGCTGACTTGGGCACAACCATTAACATCTTAATAGTGGAAACTTGTGAGACACTTGGTATCACAGCTTTGGAACCAACCACCAACCTACTAGAACTCGCTGATCATGCAGTGGTAAGACCAAAGGGAACTTTATAAGACATTATGGTTTTTGTAGATTCATGGGAGTACCCAGTGGGCTTTCTAGTTATCAACCCAAAAAGTTATTAGATGGGCACCCTTTAATTTTAGGCCGACCTTGGTTGGCAACCACCGATGCTTACATAGTTTGTTGTGTAGACAACATGACCATTGCTAAGGGAGACATTGTAAAGAATCTAATTCTGTATCCTCCTGCCAAACCAAGTTTTTCGATTGCGAAAATACATAAACAACCACCTACATACCTGGAAGAAAGTATTCGTTCACCACTTACAGTAGCACAGGCACTTGAGTTCAAGAATCGGACTGAAGACGATGTGATTAATAACTTTATTAATCAACCAACCATCATGACTAATGGAAAATGTCAAATGCTAAAAGAAATTCTTGACAATGAAGCCTTGGAAGACCCTTTGAAAGATACTGATGATCAACATATCTCGACATCTGTTGTTCATAACAGCAAGCCCGTTGAAATTAAACCAGACAAGATTTTAAATATCAATGATAGTCTCGACAGTGACAGACAACAAAATCTCATTCAAGTTTTGAAAAAATATAAAGGGTATTTTTCTTGGGACTATTCATACATGAAGGGCATAGACCCACAATTATGTACACATCATATCTACACCGAAAAGGATGCTCGTCCTATCCGGCAACCTCAACGGAGACTAAATCCACATCTCAAAGATATTGTAAAAGAAGAACTATAGAATTTGTTGGACATGAATTTTATTTATCCCATTACGAATAGTAAGTGGGTGTATTCATTGGTAGTTGTTCAAAATAAAAATGGAAAGTGGCGTATCTGTGTGGATTATCAGGAATTGAACAAAGCCACCCAGAAATATCACTTCCAACTTCCATTTATTGATCAAGTCCTCGATACACTGGCAGGAAAATAGTTCTTTTCCTTTCCAAATGGCTTCATTGGCTATAATAAGATCCAAATCGCCCCCAAAGACCAAGACAAAACTACCTTTAACAACCCATGGGTTACGTTTTCTTATAAAGTGTTACCATTTGGCTTATGTAATGCCCCAACGACATTTCAGAGGGCCACACTCAGTATTTTTGTTGATCTGATAAATGAAGGAATTTAAGTTTATATGGATGACTTTACCCCATATGGGGACGACTTTGACTAAGAGCTACAGACATTAGAAAAGGTGTTGGAGTGATGGATCACCACCAGGCTATGTTTAAGTAACGTCAAGTGTCACATGATGATGACATAAGGCATAATCCTAGGACACTACATTTCTATGGTTGGGATATAGGTAGATCTAGCGAAGATAGAGGTAATTTGCCTAGTACCTACACCCTATACTTAGACGGAGGTACATAGCTTCCTTGGATATGCAAGTTACTATTGCAGGTTTATAATAAAAAAATCACAAATTGTTGCACCTTTGTATGATTTAATAGGAAATGTTGAATTTTAAATGGTTCGATAAATGTGACACATCTTTTACAAATTTGAAGAAATTAGTTTCGATGGTACCAGTACTGTGTGGACACAACTGGGAGGTACCCTTTCATATCTCTATGGACGTGTCATATGTAGTAATAGGCATTGTTCTTGGCCAAGAAAAGGACATAAATCCTTATGCTATTTACTATATCAGCAATAATCTTACTGTTGTTGAACTTAATTATAAAGTAACAAAAAAGGAATTTTTAGATGTCGTTGATGCCTTAAACAAATTTAGACATTATATAACTGGCTATCAAGTTTTTCTATATACGGATCATTCATCTATTAGATACTTAGATAACAAACCAATTTCAAATGGTTGAGTGACTCATTGGTTGTTACTTTTGCAGGAGTTTGATATCACCATTAAAGACTATCCAGGGAAGGAAAACCCAGTGGCGTATTTTCTGTCTCAAGTTCCAAAGACAAATGATCTACTGATAGTGGATGACCAATTTCCATACAAACATTTGTTTTTTGTAGCAGCTAAAATGCCATGGTATGTAGATGTAGTAAACTATCTAGCAGTAGGAAAGCTTCCCAGACACTTGACAGCAAGGGAAATGAAACAGATTGTCGAGCGCAATGCTTGATTTTCTTGGATTGGTGGATACCTTTTCCATACAGGGTCTGATATGTGCATACACCAATGCATTCATGCAGATGAAATGTACGACATACTGAAGGCCTGCCATGATGAGCCTTGCGGAGGACACTTCACAAATCACAGAACTCTGCACAAGGAACTACATATGGGCTATTATTGGCCCACCATTTTTAAAGACGCTAATAAATATGTCCAGGCTTGTGATAGCAGCCAAAGGATGGGCCATCTTGGTCAATCCTACAAAATTTTGTTGCAGCCCCAATTGGTAATAGAACCTTTCAAACGATGGGAATTGGATTTTTTTGGCCCATTTCATCTACAATCAAACCAAAAGGCCTAGATACTGGTTGCTACAGACTATGTAACAAAGTGGGTAGAAACAGTGGATTTTCCAAGAGCTATGGAAGAAGCCGTAATTAATTTCCTTTTCGGGTTATTTGTGTGGTATGGGTTACCTAGGGAAGAGATAACAGATGGAGGAGGGAAATTTGTAGGACATAAGATTACAGCCACTCTACGGGACCACCACATTATGCATAGAATCACTTCCCCGTATCACCCACAGGCAAACGGGCAAGTTGAAAGCACTAATAAAGTCATTGAAGCAATTATGACCAAGACAATTTCAACACATTGACAGGACTCGGCTGATAGATTGCCAGAGGCCTTGTGGGCCTATCACACAACTCGGAAAAATACTACTGGATATTCTCCGTACCAACTTGTATTTGGAAAAGAACCTGTCTTTCCTATTGAATTTGAAATAAAGACTCTCAAAACAGCCTAGGAAGTGGGATTGGATCTGACGGAGACCCAAACTAAATGACCTCAACAGATAAATGAATTGGATGAGGCTCAATTACTTTCTCTACAACGCACTGAAATTATTCAGCAACAAAGGGATAAGTGGCATGACATTTTATTAAAAATCAGAATTTTCAGAAAGGAGACTGGGCACTCCTCTATGATTCCTCATTTCAAGACTTTCTAAGCAAGTTACAGACAAGGTGACTTGGCCCATATGAAATTCAAGAGGTGCACAACAATGGCACTCTCACTCTAGCCACCATTCAAGAGTCTGGCCATTCTTTCCAGATGAATGAGCATCGAGTATGTCTTTATCATAAACCACTCACCAAAGAGTCCTTTTTCCAAAAGGTACGTGATGATCCCACTATGCAAATTTTAGCTGCAAGGAGTAATGACCCGACAAATTTACTCTCGTGAAAATTTGTCTCTCTTTAGCTGTAAATAATGTATATATTTTTCTTATGGTTGGTTGTAATTTATTTTAGATACGCATCACTCTGTAAATACGAGGATTTCTCTTGTTTTTTTATGTGTTTGATAATTATTGCTCAATCAATTGAACAACTATTGTTCAGCTAATTGAACAAATTTTGTTCAGTGGAATGAACACTGATTTCCTTTGGGTGTGTTTGTTGTTCAATCAATTGAACAATTGTTGTTCAGTCAATTGAACAGTTGTTGTTCAAAAAAATGAACAACTCCAATTTATTTTTTGTGTGTTTTTTGTTCAATCAATTGAATAGTTGTTGTTCAATCAACTAAACAGTTGTTGTTCAGTCAATTGAACTACTCCAATTTCTTTTTTGTGTTTTTGTTGTTAAATCAATTGAATAGTTGTTTTTCAATCAATTGAACAGTTGTTGTTCATTCAATTGAACATCTCCGATTTATTTTTTGTGTGTTTGTTGTTTAGCCAATTGAATAGCTCCGATTTATTTTTGTGTGTTTGTTGTTCAAATCAATTGAACAACTATTGTTCAATCAATTGAACAACTTTGATTTCCTTTTGTGTGTTTATTGTTCAATCAATTGAATATCTATTGTTCAATCAACTAAACAGTTGTTGTTCAATCAATCGAACAGTTGTTGTTCAGTCAAGTGAACAACTCTGATTTCTTTTTTTGTGTGTTTTTTGTTCAAACATTTGAACAACTATTGTTCAGTCAATTGAATAGTTTTTCTTCGGTAGAACGAACAACTGTGATTTCTTTTTCTTAAGACCAATAATTGTTGTTCCATCGCTATTCATTTTTAATCAAACTAACATTTTTCTCTCCCATGTTCTCTTATCAAAACCATATGTTTGGATTTGGAATTTGTACCCAAGATAAAGGAAAATAATAACACATATGACTTGTAAAACCTTTGATGGTTATCTTTATTCTAAAACTAACCTAATTCACCTATATAATGACTGGCTAAATATCTTCTCTTTGGACATATCATAAAATGATTCACTATCTTAAGACCATGTTGGTTTATATTTCATGATTTCAATTGGTAATTCCCTTTGGCATGATGATAAAGGGATAAAAGCATAACTTTCATTGGAATTTTTTTTTACTTCTCACGCCATCCCTAACTCTTAAGGAGCAAATGAGCCTCCCTCCCTTTACAATAAAAATATGGAAATATGGAAATATGAAAATATGAAAATACAATACAAATATTCTTAAAGAGGATAGGGGGTCTCATTACGAGCCAGCCTACCATTATCATAAAGATGTAACAAGTGACATTCCATTAGGGCCACCACACGAGGGTAATGATATTCTAGATATTCAAAATTGTCAGAATTATAGGCGGTCTCATCACAAGCCAGCTTGATCACTTTGTTATATCCTGGTGAATGGCACTATGTTATCTGGTTACCATGCCAGCATAGTGGTCACTTTATAGAAATGAAAAAGAAAACCATCCAGATAGTAAATGAGGAATCTGGCTCATTTTTGGGTTAAAAAGCAACCATGTCTAGGCTATGAATAACTGCTGGCAGCAATGGCTTTACTTGTGAACTTCTATGTTACATTGCCAATTATTATTTATCCTATCATTTCCTGTTGATTCATTTCTAAAGGTGAGTTTACCATTTGAACAACGTTTATAACTATATTAACCTACATATATGGTAAACTATACTTTTATATACATTATATCAATATTGTCTGATCAACCGATACTAGCAGTCATTATCATTTATCATCGGTCATGCTTTCATCATATTTTTCCACCTAAGGCAAATATCTCTTTGCATAATGATCAATTCTTTGTTTTATTCCTTTTGTGGTCATTTCAAATCTTTGTGACCTATACTGCTTTGACTATTTTTTGTCGTATTTATGTCGGTTTGATTGGTTGTCCTGCTGCATTTATGAATCCCCAATGCCCTTTCCCTTTTTCCCATGCTTTATGGTCATGGACACCCTTTTTTGATTGGAGGGGGGAAGGTAATCATTATGGATAGCATGCAAATTAATTATTAAGCTACGCCAAAACTACTGATGTGACAAACAATATCATTGCCTTTTAATAACAACTTTAAATCAACGTCATTGCTCTTTTAACAACTTTAAAGTTTTGTATACGGTTTGTTGTGTTGTTCCAAACTATGCAATTGTGAGAAAAATGCATGTAAAGGTGCGAAGTAAACCAGCTACTGAGAAACAACAACCATGGGAGGAAAATATAACCATACTGAACCTACAGTACTATGAGTAATAGGACAAGCTCATGAAATCTCGACTGCGTCAACTGGCTTCAGTACCTGGCCAAATTATAGGGATTCTAGAATGAAATAACACTTTAATTCTTGAAATAAATATAAGATCAATGCACGACGGTGAAGAGCAGAAATATAACAGTTTCTGAAGAAGTTATAGCTGAAGTCTCTGAACTTCAAGCAGAAGGAAGAAGATGGACTGATAAGCATGTTCTCCTGTGGGATATAGTTGTAGTATTCCAAGACCCAGATGAACAATTGGTATGCAAAGGAAAAGGGATTCACTCCACATCTTTAAAGCCACCATGTTAGGAATTGGCGACCATTGTTCAGAGGTACATCACTTGTGACATACATCAAGATGTGGTAAAACCTCGACAACTCAAATTGTTAGCCATTCTTAAGCATACAATTATGGTTAATTTGTCATTCTATTTAATTTCCTTATTGCATAACGTTGCTAGCTGGGTTAGGAAGGCTAAAGACCCACATTCTGTCATCAATCATCATGGTCTGATTAATTTAATCGTTATTCATGGATTGGCCTAGTAGCAATTAAATTGGTATAACCCTATAAATCACCTTAAACCAACTAGAAGGAAACCCAGATGCACAGAGAGGGAAAGAAGATAGAAACATGGATGAAACAAATATTGAGCAGCAGAGAGTAGAGGGAGAAGGTCCAAAAAGGGAAAGAAAAAGAAGGACTCATTCTTTGGCCTCTGGCCCAATGAAACTTAGACGTTCTGTAAGGATAAAATCACAGCAGTGCACCCCAATTCCAATAGAGTAAGCAGGGTCATCTCATGTGCCCTCTCTGAGCCCGCAATATGATTTTCTAGAAGAATATGAGGAAGAAATGGCTCGAGTATTGGAGAATATGGGTACATACTATGAAGAAAGGGATACATCTAGAAACTCTGCAGGGAAAAATCATTCCCTTAACCAGTCCACCTTTGCTAGCAATTCTGGACATACTGAAACTTTGCCATTTGCTGATAATTTGGAGGGACAGAGGGAATCAATTCCCTCTATGAATGAGTCCCTTGAGGAAGAGACCCATGCATAAGAAACCCTTGAGGAAGAGGCCCATGCAGAATAAACCCTTGAGGATGAACATCAACCAGGAGACAATGTCTCATTGGAGTCCCCTGAGAGAGAAGCCCATGTAGAAGAAGATCTTGAAGACGAAAATCACAGAGGAGATATTGTTTCAGTGGAGTCCCCTGATAAATTAGCCCATGTAGAAGAAGACCTTGAAGATGAGAATCAATCGAGATATACTGTTCCATTGGAACATAACCCTAATATTGGCACAACTCCTCATGAACCACAAATAAACATAATTGTGCCAACTCCATTCGGAAACCCCATAGTGAAGAAATCATACAAGGAAAGATTGAGGAAGTTGATTGAGAAATACATGAAACAAAAGAAAATAATCAAATAATTGAGAGAGTGGTTAATTTTTGGTTGTGTTATATTCTTTCCACAACTAGCCTCCCTGGGGGTTAGAGGGGGGGTGGAGCCCCCCCTTCGTTGCGCCAATTGCGCAACGGGGTGGTCATAGGCAGGGCAGCAACCCCCCTTGTCTAGGGGGTTTTAGGGGGGGTGGGTATCCTATATTGGCGGCGGGGACCCTATATTAGTTTGGATGGAGCTACCTATGGTTTTGTGCATGGTTTTCACACATGGTTTTAGGTGTGATGGATTTCAGTCCATGGTATTGGATGCTTCGGCATGTATAAATATTTATTGTAACATTGAAAGGAACATAATGAAAAATCAATCTGGTAGTCCTGGTTATGGTATCTAGGAGAAAACCTTTGTGTATATGTGTTTTATGTGTTATGCTCTCGCATTGTTTATTTTCTATGTTTTAGAATTCATATGCAGGTAATTTTTGTACGGGGTTAAAACCTACATTTGGTATCAGAATTATTTTGGCTTCAAGGGGACACCTTTGTTGCTGAGGATTTTCTCTCGGGCCTGTGGTAGACCATGTTCAGTGGGAGATCGACAGGATCGATTCTAGTGGTGAAAGAAGATGGTGAGCAGTGGAAAGTTAGAGATCAAGAGATTTAATGGTCAGAGTTTTGAGTTGTGGAAACTCAATATGGAAGATCTGTTGGTACATAAATATCAGTGGATCATGGTAGATCTAGGTACTAAACCAATGGGATTGTCCGATGAAAAATGGAAGAAGTTGGATCGAAAAGCAAAGAGCACAATATGATTGTGTGTTTTGGATTTAGTATTACTGAATGTCTCAGGGGAAGCTATGGTGAAGGCTTTGTGGAACAATTTATGTACTTTGTACCAATGTAAGTCGCTGGTGAATAAACTACTTCTATGGAAAAAGTTGTATAACCTAAGGATGAAATATGGAGACTCGGTGACAAAGCATATGAATGCATTTAATATTATGGTAAGTCAATTATTGTCTCTTGATATTAAAATTTTACATGAAGATAAGTGCATTAGTTTGTTGTGTTCTCTACCAGATTCGTGGGATAGTCTAGTTATTGCAATAGGTAGCAATGCAACTGCCTTGTAGTTTGATGAAATAGTCTCGTCCTTGCTGATAGAAGAGATGAGATGGAAAAATATGGCAAGCCAGAATGGTGATGCCTTGTCTGTATGAGGACGGTCCTAGAATAGAAACAAAAATAAGCCATCGAGTGGGATATCTAAATCTAGAGGGAGATCTAAATCTCCAAGAAAACTCGTAAAGTTGGTGTGTTGGAAATGCAGAAAGGAAGCGAACTACAAAAGGGATTGTAAATATAAAGCTCCTGAAAAAGGAAAGGGATATGATGATGCTCCTTCTACACAGGCGAAAACCACCTCAGATGAAGGTGGGGATGTATACTTGGCTTCTTCAAGTACACATGTAGATCATGAGGCATGGTTGATTGACTTAGGTGAATCCTTTCACTTCACAACCCATAGAGAGTGGTTCTACGACTATGAGAAATATGATGGTGGTGATGTCTTCTTGGTGGATGACAAGAAGGCTAGAATCATTGGTCGCAGAAAAGAAAAGTTGAAATTGCAAGGTGGAAGGGTTAGAACACTTTCAGGTGTTCTGCATATTCCTGCATTGGAGAAAAATCTAATTTCTATAAGCAAGCTGGATGATGCAGGTGTAAAAATAGTGTTCGAGAAAGATACTTGCAAGATGGTTCGGGGATCACTGGTACTGATGCAGAGACTTCAGATTGGAACTATGTCAAGCTATAAGGTAGCATTGTTATTTATGGGTTCAAGAGTTCTATGGTTCCTAAAAGTGGAGTAGAAAATCTAGTAGTCTCTTGAGAAAAGACCATGCTATGGCATCAAAGGCTTGGACAATTGGAGAGAAGGGCCTTCGAATACTTCATGGTAAAGGTATGGTAGAAGGTATAACTAATAGCTCTCTGGATTTTGATTTCTATGAAAATTGTGTATATGGGAAGCAGGATCGGGTGAGTTTCCCCTCTGGTGGTAAGAGGGCGAAACAGATAATAGAGCTTGTGAACAATGATGTGTTTGGACCTGTGAAGATTCCATCACTAGGTAAGTTTGTGTACTATGTATCATTTATAGATGACTTCTCAAGGAATACATGGATATATTTTCTCAAGAAGAAATTTGGAGCCTTTGATAGGTTTAAAGAATTTAAGGTTCTGGTGGAAAACCAGACAGAGAAGAAGATAAAGGTGTTGAGGACAGATAACAAGTGGATATTTTTGCAGCAATGAATTTGAAAAATTCTGTAAGAAGTGTGGTATAGAATGACAGAAGGCGACATAACCCTAATACTGGTAAAAGTCCTCATGAACCAGAAATAAACATAATTGTGCCAGCTCTAGTCGGTAATCCCATGGTAAAGCAATCATACAAGGACATATTGAGGAAGTTGATTAAGAAATACATGAAATATAAGAAAAAATTCAAACAATTGAGAGAGTGGTTAAAAGAAGCATTTAAGGCTTGGAAACTGAAAGTGGCATTGGAAACTATAGGGACCCAAACAGAACAATTTTCTTTGGAGGATATTGAGACTCAAACTGAAAGTCCTTGTGTTTGTTCAATGGGGACCCAAACAGAAAAATGTCCTTTGGAGAATATTGAGACTCAGACTGAAAGTCCTTGTGTTTGTTCAATGGAGACCCAAACATAATTTCCTACCACAAATTTTGTTGTCCAAACCAATTATGAGGAGAATTCCCAGGCAGAATGTTGTATTCCCTAAGAAACAATCGAAATTACTATTCAAACTGATTTTGAGGAGAATGCCCAGGCAAAATGTTGTATGTCCCATGAAGAAGTCAAAGATGTTTTTCAAACTAATTTAGTGATAACATATGATAGTGAAACTCAAACAGAGGAAACCCCTGACTATGTTCCTCCTGTAAGGGACGCTGTTATCATGAAATTGCAGAATGAATTAACAAAGACCCAGCAAGAGTTGGCTCAACATAAGGAAGAAATAGTACCATTATAGGTACACCAAGAGTTGGGGAAGAAATTCGATGAACTTACTATAATAGAAGACGAGACTTTTTCCAGATTCAAAGATGAGTAGAAGAAGTTAGAGAAAGTACAAGCTAAGCTTCAGAAGGCCAAGGAACAAATTGAAAATATTTGTTCTCTTTACTTTGACACTTTGTCTTACCAGTCACCTACCACTAATTATGTGCTCTTCTTGTTGGAAAGGTACCTATTGCAAAAATTTAAAGTTGTCTGGGCTGGTAAGTCAACAGAATTCAACACCACTCTAGACTTTGTCCAATGCTTTAAGGAACAAAATGAGCAAGTACAATACCTTCTATGTGAATTATACCTGCACAATTTTTCCTTGGAGGATGAATTGGATAGTAATCCTAGCCCCTTCATTGGGGACATTCAATTCCAAGATTTCCTCTCTTTTGATACCAATCAGGTTAAATGGGCTAAAGCCTATAACATTTTTAAGAAAGGAGAACCCACGAAACCCTTACACCTTTCTATCCAACATAAAAGGTTTATGCAACAAGATGAGGTCGTGGCTAAATTGGGACCACCCCATACAGATATTATACAGGCAAGAAGAGAATATTCTTAGGACATTCAAGAGGAAGCTTTGTTGGAAGCAAGGAAAATATGGGAAGCTTCCACTAACAATGTCAAAAACCTAGAGCCATTTGGGTACAAAAAATTTCTCGCTGCCACTGCTCACTTAATTATTTACAACAAATAAGTCCTAGGCACGGGTCCTTCCTAGATAGGATGTCATTACAAATGTCCTATTATTGGGTACTCCCCTGAAGGATATTACTGTGATTATGATTTTCCAAATTACCATGTAAACCAGGATTTTGCAATACTTAAACAAAAAAATGGTTTTAGGCTATATAAGGAAGAAGTTTATCTTGCTTATTCTTTGACATGACTGCACTGCAATCATCTTATTGCATGATGACATGCAAAAAGGTAAGTAGGGGAGTACGTTGGGCCATAGAAAAAGTATGTTTTATCGTCATATTAGCTTTATTAATCATTCATCTTTATACACTTATCTTCATTTTAGAAAAGAACTTAGAAGAAATGAGTGTAGAAGCTGAATAAACGAAATCATTAACGAATTGGGTAATTTTGGGCATGAAAGCTAACTTTCACTAATTTAATATGCAAGAATATGAATTGAACGATTGTTTTTCAAAAGATGGAATGGTAATGACCAAGAAAATAAAAGGGACAATGTTTCCATGAAGGTTAGCAGAATACTAGGAGAATCGAGTCTATTTTTTAATAAAATCAGATTTTTGGTTGCGAAATCCTTAGGATCCCTTGATCTTGAGGATTCACTTCTACTTGTTTGTCTCTCATAGGTTTTATAAAGCCAACATGCAAAATAGAACAACTAGATAGAAATTTGGAGATTGTAACTATTCACTTTTGACAAAGAGCATTATCACTACGGTGATGTTGTATCTTTATTACCGAGTTTAATGAAGAAGACTGTGTTTTACTTGTAACTGCATTCTGAGTGTCTTTCTGTAATGACTTCTAGAGACTTTGGGCTTGGTTGATAGGAGATTTACTACTTTGCATGTGCCATACTTATTTTTTTCGCTCTTTCAATTGTTTATTCCTATTATTTCATGAAATTAGAATTATTCTGATTGTTGTGGGTATTAGTCATTACGATTTACCTTTGCCATTCAAACTAGATTCTAGATCTTGCTCTATCTACATTTGCGTGTTAATCTTTGACGAATTTATTAGATTAGTTTAAGTCTTTGATTTATGTTCCTTATGAGGTAGTGTTATCAAAGATATTTAGTTTATAGTTGATTTCTTTCAGTTAAAAGCTTGAATAGTTTCTTGTTGTTCATTTGTTGTAGCTTTCTTTCTTGTTGAATGAATTATTGTTGATACTAGTTAGATTTGGTAAGAGTGATTCCTTTTACTTGCATTCAGATTTAGTTTTCTGCATTGTAGATTAAAATAGATTTGAAAATTCTTTAAGGTTTGTTTTCAGATTTGTTTGATTGAACTTAAAGAATTAGATATTAATTATTGCAATGATTCTAAATCATTTCATTCTGAATTAACCTCTGAATTCACTTGCATAGACAATGTTAAACACTCTTGAAGTAAATAGACTTACCCTAGTTTGATAATTAATGTAGGTATTAAGGTTTCTTTTAATAATCATCTTAGTGCACCAACATCTACTGAGTAGGGAAAGGGTTGTCTTAGACCATGGGGGTCTAGCCAGTGTCCTTTTGAGCAAGAATATTCGTGAATTCTTGGAGATGCAGACATCAATGTGTCATATGCTCTTACACACAGATTTTGCAATGAAACTTGATAGGTTTCTCCTTTCCACTATCAAGCAGTGTAGGAACTTTATTCTTGGGGTTGGATTGCTTGGCTGACTTCTCTTCAAAAGGAGAGGTATTTTTCTTATTCTTCTTATTCTTGCCACTAGGTTTTTCGTAGACTAAACAAATTTTATCGTAGGGGTAGGAAGAGTAGCTGATTGGATAATGAGATCAACAGTCAACTCGGAAATGTGTACACTAAGTTGTTTTACAATAGACCCAGAGGTGGCATCGATAATACCATCAGCGTGCGCGTCGGGTTATTGAGTAGCGAGAGCATTGGAAGTTCTAGGGGCATTGGGGATTATGTTGTATGATATACCAGATTGTGAATAAATATATCTAAGTGTTGGGATCAACGAATGGATTGGTATTCAATGACTAGACCACCTAAGGCAGTGTCCTTGGTGATTTGGGGAAGAAGATATTTATAAAACCAATACACTAAGAGATAATTCGGAATGGGGACTTTGACTAGCCTCTACCTATGTCTTTATTCAGGAATGTGATCGGAGATGTGGGTGGAGGTGTCTTGGCATAAGATTTAAGGAGTTCCATCCCAGTTTCGTAGTGGATGGGCAACTGAAAGTGCTTTAAAAATTCCATCGCCAAGGCTCCAAAGGTATTAAGTGACACACGTGGTAACTCAATGTTCCACTTGGAGGCATTTCCAGTAAGGGTGCAGGGGAAGAGCTGGAACCGAATACTGTCATCCA
The DNA here is from genome assembly GCA_000404065.3 of Pinus taeda. Classification (NCBI taxonomy): domain Eukaryota; kingdom Viridiplantae; phylum Streptophyta; class Pinopsida; order Pinales; family Pinaceae; genus Pinus; species Pinus taeda. The sequence goes on from APFE030262450.1 coordinate 217,926, forward strand.
CCATGGAGTTTGATATGCGCCATAAATGATAGGTGGTGACATGTGTAACCAAATCATCCCCCTTTTTTCCATCAAACTTTGAGATATTAATAGGTATTTTATGTGGGGTTCGGGGCCAATGTAAGTTATGGTAGATGTGGTCATTGTTTAGTTTGTATAGATTAGGGATGTCAAGTGTTGCCAAAAGAGGTAAAGTATTTGATACCCCCAAGTCTGACCAGGGTGATGATGAATGAATTGAGGGACCTTGCGTTCCACCCATCATATTGTTCCCAACATTATACGTAGGGTTTGTTGAATAATAGTTTCCTTGCGGTGAAGGAACAATCATATAGTGTGGATGTCCATATGGGATGTTAGACTAGGGGATATAAGCTTGATTCCCCCCAAGATAAAAATTTCCCCATTTACTCAATTGAGGTTGAGAATGGGGTTCCCAAATAGATTGAGCAAGACTGAGTTGAGGAATCTTGCCAGCCATGTAGTTGGTCATAGGCACATGACTGACACTAAGGTAGTTTACATTTGGAGGATTGATGTCAATTAATGACTGTCCAACTTGTACTATAAGTGGAGGTGGAATGGTAATGCCCCCTATCAATATGTGCATGTTGGGAACATTTCCTCCTCAAATTTGAGCCTAGGGGTTTGAACTAAACAGATGATTCTAGCCAAAGGGATTAGTGAAGGGACCCATCCTAACAACTCTATTTGGAGAACTAGCCGAAGATCTAGGAGGAGAAACCGGTATGTACGGGGTTCCGTTCATGTTAGGTGTAACTAAGTTTCTCGGACTTGACATAGTTTGGATAGCAAGATTACCGATCAGTTGTGTATTACTGACTATCGAATGGGGAAGTGAAGGTGGACCAAAGTTGTCCACAAAATCCCATGATCCATTAGTCACCAATGGAATGGCGGATGTAGGTACAGTTGAAGACATGTTAGGTACAGGTGAAACTTGAATCAATAGTGGTCCCAAAGGATCAATGATGGGAGGATTATAAGGAGGTATAAATCCTTTAGTGAAAAATTCCTCTGAGAGTATTGTGTCATGGGATGTATTGTTTGATTCAGTATTAGATACTGGAGACTGCTTACCCAAAGAGGGGTAATCAGGATCACCGAAGCTTAGCAGGTCCTCTAGAGTGAGTGGAGGATGTTGAGTGTGGAGCTTAATTATCTTCCATATTCAAAGGTATCACCGCATTGGACCCCAATTCGTAATGGGGCGGCAAAGCCGCCCATAAAATATACGTTGTAGGGGGGGTCCAGGGGGGCAGTTGAGAACTTTGGAAGGCCCCCTTGGCGGAGGGATCTAGGGCAGCGCCCCTGAAAGCTAATAACAGATGTAAAATTTCTTTGTAAAATTTTGTAATTTCATAGTCAATTTGGGTCGTTCATTAGGTGAAGATCTGAAGGTATAAGTTATGTTTAATTTAGAGTTTTTTACCCTAGAAGACAACCCATCGCTATATATGAGGGAATTGTATTGTGTCTATATAGATATGTATTCTAAACGAGAAGAGAGAGGAGATTGAGTGAGAGAGAAGAGGGAATTACAACGGATCTGTTGTAGGTTTTATCTCTTCAGTTTGCTGGATAATATAAAAGGAAGGACTTACTGTTTCTCCATGGATGTAGCCCAAATTGGGTGAACCACGTATATCTGTGTCTCTCTTGTTTTATGTGTTTTATGTGTTTATATTTCTACAATATTTTATGTGTTCCATTGCTCTGTAATATATAATTTTCTAACAGAGGAATACCTTACTGTTGCCGAGATTGATGACGAGGGATGTATGTAGCCACAATGACTGATATATTTTTATCAATTTTTTTTATAACGATATTGGTTATATTCTTAGTGATAGCAAATCAGCACCTAAAAAATAAAAAGTACTCTAAAAGTCAATCAACAAGTAGTCATGGGATATGACTTGGTCTGATAACCACCTTTCATTGGAGATGAAACCTAGTATCTCAATGGATAAAAGAGATAGTTAACCAAATATACAATTTCGATTACTCTTGAGCTTCATTCAAACCTTAGATTAAGGAGTCAAGTACTCTCGTGAACACGAGGACCCTCCCAAAAACCAAATACAAAGTAGGCTCATTTGTTTAGGTACGAGGAAACCCACCCCAGTCACTTTGTGTTTGTCCATAAAATGTATGGCTATTATGGTTACATCAAATCATAGACACTATTGGGGGCAGACATGGTCGTAGATAGTATGCTGTGTGGGAAATATATTTGAGTCCATGACACAGCTCTGATGTGGAGTATCAAGGAAGGTATGTTTCGATGGTTATTTTAGTATCTTTTCATTAGAACTTAAAATGCTTTTGCATTAGAAATTTAGATAATTATGAGGATTTATAATGAAACACAAGAGATTAATGGGAAACACTAATAATTGTCATTTCTATGTGCAGGAGGGTGGAGAAATGGAAGGTGGCCATTCCAAAGGTAAAGACAAGGATGAGCTAACTGCTATCCCTTTGACGGGAGACCGCAAGCAAACCAGATCAAAACGGATCAACCCAGGGAAGGAAGCGGAGATACCAGCACAGAGCAGAAAAGGAAAGAAGTGACGGAGTATTAACGATTCTGCGAATCCCTCAAGATCTTAGATCCTGAGGGATTACTATTTTATCTATTTTCTGTATCTAGATATCTCCGCCATCTTCCTTATATAAGGGATAGCACTGTTGGCTAGAAGAAAACGGTTTTTTATGTAATTTCTTTTAAAGAAGATCGAGACTATGATCTTTATGTTCTGTTGAAGACTTGAGTTCCTGTAACTTTATTTCATGCATTAATACAGACTTGGTTACTCTTTTGTCTTTGAACCTGGATCAATATTAAGCGGTGTACCCCTGGAGGCTAAGGGCCCAGCCCTGGAGGACACTTGCTCTTGTACCATTACACGCGGTTTCTGTGTGGTTTGTTCATAGATGTAATCTGGTAATCTGCTGTGTTTTAAGAATATTATATTACATGCTCTGTTATGTTTAACTCGTTTCATGTTCCTGTAAACCAAAGCTTTATATTGACGTTGTGTCATGTTACCAATCCTTTAAGTGTTGATTAATCTCTACAGGATATTGTCACTCCATTACAGAATTCATTACGATTGTGTTTAGCATTATAACAGTTATCTTGAAAGGTCTGATTTTATATGATCATTGAATGTTACTGTTTTCAGCTTGAGATGCAATCGTATGCATTTATTTAGATCAATAACAGAGGCAGATTAAGCACAGTGTGTTTCTAAGGTTGTAATCGGTAGTGTTGTTCTATAGCATGGGTACATCTTTTGAGACTGAAGGATTGATGTTTTGATTGGAGTGATTAAATAGAATTACAGCTTGATGAACTTGGTCACTGCTTATTTCAACTGTTGTTCCATTTCTGAATTGCTATTCCATTTATTTGTTGTTCCATTTATTTGTTGTTCCATTTTAATTGTTGTTCCATTTCAATTGTTGTTCCATTTCCAAATTGCTAATTTGTTGTTTCTTAAGGACAGTCTCAGGTTGTAGTGAGCATCAGCATCTGCTATTTGGCTCCCAGACCTCTGATCTGCTCCCATCAGCTATGAAAGGGATGGGTTATTGCTACTGAACCCTTGGCTGATGTGCTATTCTATTTCATTGTTATTTCCTTTACTCGTCGTTTCATTTATATTCATCAAGGACAATCTCAGGCTGTAGTGAGTCCCAGCATCTGCTTCCTAGCTCCTAGACCTCGGATTTGTTCTCATCAGTTATAAAAAGGATGGGTTATTGCTACCGAACCTTTGGCTGATGCAACGCTTGGTGTGATTTAGTCTTTTGAAGTAGTTAAGTTGTAGATACGCATTGATTTACTCTTGTAGCTTTTTAAACAGTTGTACTACAAGCATTACTCTGACAAGTGCTAAGCCTCAGACTGAGACACTCTTTGAAATAACCAGACGTTCCTGGATTGACATATTAATGTGAGGTAACTAGAGGTGAAAGAGACCCTTTTTATAGCTCTACATTTTGGCGTCGTTGCTGGGGAAAGAGTGTAGCCATTTGTTTTTTTCAGAGTAGTGTACGAACCTGCTAGGGAAGAATTGGGTTTTTGAAAACGGAAGGTAAGAACCTACGTGCAGAGCATGTAAAAGCCCTGCTCCTTTGCCCGTTTTCCTGCAGATTTGCTACTATCTGCTTAAAAAATATTTAGTAGTTAATATGAGTGCATGACTAAGCAGAAAAAGCCGGAAAAAAATCCCAAACCTTTACCAAAATCAGAAAAAGCTAAGGGGCCGATGACCCTTGGTCGATCAACATTCATAAACGAAATCTATAAGAAAGTTGAATCTCAGCCTTTAGTAGGACCCATGAAAGTTACTTCCAAATAGCTTACTAGTCCGCTTCAGGCCACAGGTTCACCATCTGAAACCTTTGTTGAGGTGCATAGTCAAACTGACGAACAGGACTTTCAAGAAATTGAAAATTCTATTCCAGAACGATTGCAAGAAGGGAATCTCAGTAATCTTTGTGAAGGAGAAGGGGAAACAGGGGAGACTGGGGAGCCGAGATCTCCTCCTAGGATAACTCAGCCATTGAATAGCCCAGATAAAGGGAGCGCGGTAAAAATTATTATTGAAGAAACCCTATCCCCTCAGACAGAAATCTCAGATAGAGGAAGTGCTATTAAAACTGTTCCTGTTGAAAACATTCCTCCTCAACCTAGGAATACCCTCTTAGATATTCTGGAAGGTTATTGGCATATATTTGACTCAATGGCTCAAAATCCACCAAACACCGAAACCTCTACATTACAATACCCCATAGTGGATTCTGCGGCAAATGCCCCTATGAAAGCAATCCCCCTTCAACACATCCCTACATTTCATGGACTTACATCAGAGGACCCGGATGCATTTTTATTCGAATTTGATGTACTATGCAAGGAATATGATTACACCACTGACCCCCAAAAACTAAAATTGTTCCCCTCTACTCTGAAAGGGGCTGCTCTAAGATGGTTTATGGGATTAGGTGGTGGAGTTATAAATAACTGGGAACAAATGAAATAATCTATTCTGAAAAAATATGAAGACTACTGCAGGTCTAGAGAACTAAAAGATGAAATATTTTAGATGATAGCTAGACCAAACGAAACATTAGAAGAATATGTGGAACATTTCCAGTATAATCTATAAAGATCTCCCTAAGCATCACTGCCTTTGCCAGATAACGTGTTGAAAACAGCATTAATAAGGGGCATGAAAGAACAATGGATTGAAACGTTAAACATTATGGGGAAAGGGGATATTTATCAGGAAAGTTTTGCTGACATAATTGATTTATGTATCAGGAGTTTGAGAGGTAGTACACGAATCAAACTAGCAGAACATGATCGATTTGCACGAGAAAACAAAATTTTATCAGAAGGAGTAACACGTGTGGAAATTGGAAATTTATTTGAAAATTTTAAAACCGATATACTAGGAACACTGACTACACAATTGGATGTTTTGCAGGCTAAGCAGAAACAAATGGAGGTAGAACAGAATTTGGCAATCTTCTACCCTAGGTGCAGGAAGAAGCATAGCCATAAGGAGTGTCCACTAGATACAGTTCAGACTTGCGCCGTCTGTACAAGGGATCACTCTACGGAAAGTTGCCCATCATTACCTGGACTGAAAGCGGTATATAAGGAAGCAGAAGAAGAACCAGAGGCAGTATATCTGCTCAGCCAGCGTCGTCAGTGGCAGCCGCGACAAACTGGTATGTTTTCAGACCCAACTTCTTCTTTTCAGTATCCGCAGTACAATACTCAACAGTATAATACATGGCAAAGTTAGTTTCAACCCCCATTTCCAAACTGGTCATCACAGTCGTATCCTTCTGCAAACCCGTGGCTAAATCAGACAAGCCAATCTAGTTGGTCAAATCCTCCTTATCCCCCACCATACTGGCAAAACAACCCATACCCACCACAATGGACTCCCCCCACTTCACAAGGTTCAGTCTGGCAGACTAACTGGCAGAGACCAACACAGCAGCAAGTAGGAAATATTCCTTTCCCTCAACCTACACTACCAGCTTTACAACAAAACCCCCAATCTAATCTGAGACCCCAACTCCCAGCCCAGCCCAATCCCAATCCAAATAACGGACCGGTCCAAGCACTCCAAATTTTAGAAACTCCAGAAGAAGGACCCAATCTGAGGGAGTGCAATGATCTTCAGCTAAAATCTGGGCGTATTATCCAAACAGAGGGAAATAAAACAGTTCAGATTGAAGATCAGTTATCTAGAGAACATCTGTCACAAGAAGAGGATGTAAATAGACAACAAACTCAGAATCAAGCAACTACATCCTCTCCCCCGTTCCCAGAACGTTTAGTCATACCTCGACCTATATAGCAACCTAATTTCGACATTCTGGGAGAATTACAAAACTTGTACATAAAAATTCCATTCCTTCAGGCCATTCAAGACATCCCGATATACGCTAAAACTATTAAAGAATTGTGCATAAAAAGACCAAGAAGGAATACAATAGATAATCCAAGAGTTCAAGTAGTCGGTACTTTATCTGACTTATTATCAGGAAAGGAAACACCTATTAAGTATGAAGACCCAGGAAACCCAATAGTAACTGTTCAGATTTATGGCCAAACCTTAACCAATGCCTTAGTTGATCTTGGAGCTGCAATCAATATATTGGCAACTGCTACTTGCCAAAAGCTAGGTATTACATCTGCAGAACCCACTTCAACTTTGCTAGAATTGGCTGATCAGTCTGTGGTTAGGCTGGAAGGCATACTGCATGATGTCATGGTCTCGGTTGACTCCTAGGAATACCCAACTGATTTTCTGATAATAAACCCTAAAACCCGACTTGATGGACATCCATTGATCTTAGGAAGACCTTGGCTCACTACCGCTGATGCCTATATCGGCTGTCGGCAAGGGAACATGATCATAACAAAGGGGGTGGATATCAAGAATTTAGTACTATATCCCCCAGCGCAGCCAATCATCACAATAGTTAAAACTAATAGGCACCCTGTATCATATCTTACTGACAACATTAGATATCCATTAACTATACAAGAAGCACTAGAGTTCAAAGACCAAACAGAAGATGATGCCATCAACAATTTTATTAGTCAAACTGAACTCATATCTCGTACCCAGTGTCATATGATAAAAGAAGCATTTGATAGTGAAGTAGAAGAGGAACCTCTGAAAGATACACATGATCACGCAATCCCTGTCACTTTAGTTTCACATAGTAAAATTGTGGAAATTGAACCTGGAAAGACCTTAAACATTAAGGCCGACCTAACACCCGAACAAGAAACAAAACTCATCCATATCTTAAGAAAATATAAAGAAGCATTTTCATGGGATTACCCTGATATGAAAGGAATTGATCCTCAATTGTGTACACATCACATCTACATAGAAAATGATGCAAGACCTATTAGACAGCCTTAGAGAAGACTAAATCCTCATCTAAAAGAAGTAGTAAAAGCTGAGCTTCAAAAACTTTTAGATGTTAATTTCATCTACCCTATCTCTGATAGTAAATGGGTCTCCCTGGTTGTGGTGGTACCGAAAAAGAATGGGAAATGGAGAATCTACGTAGACTACAGGGAGCTAAATAAGGCAACGCAGAAATATCACTTCTCTCTCCCATTCATCGATCAAGTATTGGACACTTTGGCAGGGAAGAAATTCTTTTCTTTTCTTGACAACTTCAGTGGGTATAACCAAATATAGATTGCACCTGAAGATCAGGACAAAACTACTTTTACCTGTCCTTGGGGAACATTCGCTTATCGAGTTTTACCTTTTGGTTTATGTAATGCCCCTGCCACATTCCAAAGGGCTATCCTTAGCATTTTTGCAGATGTGGAAGTATATATGGATGATTTTACTCCATACGGAGATGAGTTTGATCCAGCATTGGAGACACTAGAAAAAGTCCTACAACGTTGCATAGCTACCATCCTCTGTTTAAGCCATGAAAAATGCTACATGATGATGACGGAAGGACTTATTTTAGGACACTATATTTCAGCAGCTGGCATTCAGGTAGACCCAGCCAAAATCCAAATACTTTTGCTTATTCCTACTCCTACTACTCAAACAGAGGTACGTAGCTTTCTTGGATTCTCTGGTTATTACAGAAGATTTATAGAACATTATTCACGTATTGCTGCACCATTATATGCACTAACTGGTAATATTGATTTCCTTTGGACAGAAAAATGTGAACGTGCTTTCAACGATCTGAAAAAGCTTGTATCTACAGCCCCAATCCTTCAGGGACCAAATTGGGATTTGCCATTCCAAATATCATCTGATGCCTCAGATACAGCCATTGGAGCGGTCCTTGGATAGGAGGAGGATAGAAAACCATATGCAATTTATTACGTTAGCAAGAATCTATCCCCTACTGAATTAAATTATACTGTCACTGAAAAGGAATTTCTAGTTGTTATACATGCTATCAATAAATTCAGACATTACATCACTGGATATCCTGTTATCTTGTATACAGATCATTCTATGATAAAATATTTAGCAAACAAGCCTGTCACAAATGGCAGAATAACTAGATGGATGATTTTATTACACGAATTTGATATTACAATCAAGGATCGACCCAGGAAAGAGAACCTGGTGGCTGATTTCCTCTCAAGAATGTCAAAACCAGTCGATGCAGCAGCAGTTGAAGATCAATTTCCAGATGAGCATCTCTTTGCTGTAGATGTTCAAACACCCTGGTATGCTGATTTCGCCAATTACCTAGCAGTAGGTAAGTTACCAAAGCATCTAACCCCTAACGAGTGAAAACAGATTGTCCAGCGAAGTACCAGATTTTCCTGGATTGGGGGCTATTTGTTTTATATAGGGGCAGACACGCAAATCAGGAGATGCGTTAGACAAGATGAAATTTTTGATATATTGAAAGCATGCCATGACCAACCATGTGGTGGACATTTCACTGATCACAAGACTACACATAAAGTATTACACACAGGGTATTATTGGCCCACAATCTTTAAAGATGCAAAGAAATTTGTCCAAGCATGTGACAGTTGCCAGAGAGCAGGACGCCCTAGTCACTCGGATGAGATGCCTTTGAAACCACAGTTAGTCATTGAACCATTTGAGCGCTGGGCTCTTGATTTTGTGGGACCAATCAACCCACCATCAAACCAAAAAACATACATTTTGGTGGCAATAGAATATGTCACCAAGTGGGTTGAAGCAGAAGCCTTGCCCAGAGCTACAGAAGAATCTGTTATACAATTCATGCTCCATCTATTTGTGCGCTATGGCCTCCTTAGAGAGATAATCACAGATGGAGGGCCACAGTTTGCTGGGAACAGAATAGCGGCAACACTCAATAATTATCATGTTCAGCATAAAATTACCACTCCATATCACCCACAGGAAAATGGGCAAGTAGAAAGCAGCAACAAAATAATAGAAACGATTCTAACAAAAATAGTTGCATCACATAGACGCGACTGGGCTGCCAGACTACCAGAAGCGTTGTGGGCTTATAGAACAACATGGAGAAGCACCACTGGTCACTCACCTTACCAACTAATGTTCGGAAAACAACCTATCTTTCCTATAGAATTTGAAATCCAAACATTACGAACAGCACAAGAAGTTGGTTTAGACTTAACCGAGGCACAAACTAATCGATTACAATAGATTAATGAGCTGGATGAAATTAGGCTCTCTGCACTTTAACACACTGCCCTGATACAGCAGCAGAGAGCTAAATGGCATGATGCTCTCATTAAAAACAGAGTCTTCCATGAAGGAGACTGGGCTCTTTTATATGATTCTAGATTTTAGGACTTCCCCGGGAAACTCCAGACTCGTTGGTTGGGACCATATGAAATTCAGAAAGTACATGACAATGGTACCCTTACCCTAATTACTATTGATGGTTATGGATATACTTTTAAGGCAAACGGCCATCGAGTCCGTCTTTATCGCAAACCACTTACTCGGGAGTCCTTCTGCCAACAACTACGCCAAGATTCAGATATGGAGATCTTACGGGAGGAAGAAAAGTCTCCTCCACCTGTAACTCACTAAGAAGTTTACTTTTCCTTACAATTTGTATATAACTTCTTGAATTATTTTTGTAAATATCTTTGCAGCATGTTTTGTTACTTCTGTTGTTCCTTTTTTTCAAGAGGAATAGCACTTTTTGATTTTTGCTGTTCCTTTTCCAAAAGGAACAACACTTGTGATTTTTGTTGTTCCTTTTCCAAAAGGGACAACACTTTTGATTTTTGTTGTTCCTTTTCCAAAAGGAACAACACTTGTGATTTTTGTTGTTCCTTTTCCAAAATGGACAACACTTTTGATTTTTGTTGTTCCTTTTCCAAAAGGAACAACACGTGTGATTTTTGTTGTTCCTTTTCCAAAAGGAACAGCACGTGTGATTTTTGTTGTTCCTTTTCCAAAAGGAACAACACTTGTGATTTTTGTTGTTCCTTTTCCAAAAGGAACAACACTTGTGGTTTTTGTTGTTCCTTTTCCAAAAGGAACAACACTTGTGGTTTTTGTTGTTCCTTTTCCAAAAGGAACAGCACTTTTGATTTTTGCTGTTTCTTTTCCAAAAGGAACAACACTTTTGATCTTTGTTGTTCCTTTTCCAAAAGGGACAACACTTTTGATTTTTGTTGTTCCTTTTCCAAAAGGAACAGCACTTGAGTGTTTTTGCTGTTCCTTTTTCAAAAGGAAAAACACTTGTGTGTTTTTTCTGTTTCCAAAAGGAACATCACTGTTTGATTTCTGCCGATCTTTTTCAAAGGAATGACACTTGATTGATTTTGCTGTTCCTTTTCAAAAGGAACAACACCGTTGATTTCCACTGTTCCTTTCTCCAAACGAACAACACCTGTGAACTATTGCTGTGCCCGAAGCACTACTCATATGATTTTGAAACAGCTTGTTTCTTCTTAAGGATGTTTAATGCTAATGTTCTTTCGAGTCTTTTGGGAATACAGCTATGCACTTATGTGATGGAAGCAAAAACACAGTATACAGAAATCAATAAATCATAAATCACTATCTTTATAAGAGACCGCCCTGAATTAGTGAAAGGACGCAGGGAAAGACATGCTTATTTATCATCTTTTGCTACCATTGTCTACTAACTCCATTCTGATTGGTTATCTGTATCATGATGGTTCTTTTTTCCTTTTTGATTATCATTTGGCAATAAGATCAAAGGGTCTATACCTTTCTAGTGGGATATTAAGATTTCTTCCACCATTCCTACTCTTAAGGAGTGTTGAACCACCCTTTGTGTATAAACAGGAAAGGCTCTCTATTTAAAACAAGAAAAAAAGAAGGAAGCAAAACAGGGTTTCTAAAAATTGTCAAATTGCAGGATAGGAAGTCTCATCACGAGTTGGCCTACCATGATCATCAGGATGAAAGCGAAGTGGCATTCCCACTAGGGCCACCACACCTCGGAAATGGTCCAAAAGGTATATCAAAATAAGTAACCCTTGGAACAGGAGGTCTCACCACAAGCCGACCTGCCCACTATTCGCTCCTCCCTCGTGAATGGCATTATGATTAACTGGTCACCAAGCCAGCATAGTGGCCTACAGTTTGACATTATCTAACGCTTCCTGGCATACCAAAGGACTATGGTTCCCCGAGTGAAATAAACAAATTTTCCAAGGTTATGGACACCTGTCGGCAGCAGAGCTCTGTTAATGGTATTGAAGTCGTACTTTTACACCAATAGGTAAGGAGATTATATCCTCTTGTTTCTTATGACGTGATAATTAATTATATAATTACCCAACCATATAGCGCATGACTATCTATTATCGCCAATCATTACGGAGCTAGTGATAGTGACTGCATGAGACTCGCTATTTATGGCAAATGTCTTATCCCCAAACTTCCATCAACTTGCCGCAGTCCCTTACGTATTAAAAGCGATCTAAATTTCTACCTCAATTTCAGTAATATGCTATTTTTGTGGACATGGCATATTTTCATAAGTTGTTCCATAAAGGCCTCGCGGCAGAATAGACGCTGCTCCTTTATTTGACGGCTGGGACATCCTATCACATTGCGGGGGGGAGGTAACCTCATCATTCCCCAGAGCACGTGTCAGTCCGATATTCGAGGAAATTTTGTACTCGAGCACAGCACGGCTCAACGGTATGATTATTTGCTATTTTTATTTTCTTCTGCATGAGTTGCTATTTGAAGTTTTTTTTCCCATTGCATACGCCGTTGCATTTGAATTTGAACAAGGAATACGCCACCAGCTCCTCTGCGTTTCAACGAACAGCTGTTGTTCCTTTGATAATTTGCAGTGAAACTATGGGAGGAAGTTCAGTCCGCCGAGAACCACAAACATTAACTGTTTCGGCTGTAGCCCGAAGAATCCTGAAGAGAGCAGGATGGTTGACCTATCTCAACCGCCTGAAGGAGTCTAATGAAACAGTAGCGAAAGAATTTTTACAGAACCTACAGGAAGAATACTCCATAGTAAGAGGAAGGCGAATTGCAGTCACTGACGACATAATAGCAAGAGTCATGGGACTACCGACCACGAGACCAGTATGGACAATAAAGAAGGAAAGGCTGTAGAAGATTTTGGAAATCTTTCAGGACGAGGGCCAGAGTTTGACAGTCCGAGGAAAGGGGGTGCTACCAGCAATGCTAGGAGAGCCATGGGTGGAATTGGAAAAAATCATCCAGAGCTACATCACCTGTGAGGGCAGAAAAGACGTGGTAAGACCACGACATCTTAAACTCCTAGCTGTCTTAAAACAAAAATGTTCTATGAATTTTCCTGCATTATTGAATTCACTATTGCATGATGTCACACGAAGTATGAAAAAGGCACAGCACATAGAATCCATTGTTAGCCACCATGGATTAATTCACTTGCTAGTGAATTATAGTCTCACCCGGCAGCAGAGCAACTGGGAAGAATTAATTGCTATTATCAATAAAGAGACGGCCACATTTGGATGCCCGAAAAGACGAAAATGAGTTGATAGCACACCCCAACGTTCAGAGAAACGAAAGCCGGATGCTTGCACAGAAGTGCAAGCTGAAAAACAACCTGAAAAACGACCCGAAAAGCAGAAACATGATGCTAGTACATCTGAACAACCAGAAAAACGTAGAAAGTCGGCAAGGCTCGCAGCGTTACAAGGAGGGCTGGAGAAGCCCCAGGAAGGCACGAGCCAAGCAATAGAAGTTGAAGATGAGCAGTCTGCAGAAACCGAAACAGAGGGAGAAAGCAACGAGGAAGTAGAACAGACTGCAGAAACAGAGACAGAAGAAGAAAACAACGAGGAAATAGAGCAGTATGCAGAAACAAAGACAAAAGAAGAAGACGTCGAGGGAGAAGAACAGTCTGCAGAAACAGAAACGGAAGAAGAAGATGTCGAGGGAGAAGAGCAGTCTGAAGAGGCAGAAACAGAAGAAGAAGAAGAGGAGGTAGAGCAATCTACAGGGAGAGAAGAAGAACAGGATGAGCAGACTGAAGAGGAAGGAGACGAGAAGAAAGAAGTTGAGCAGTGCGAGCAGGAGGAAGGAATGGAACAGTAAGAAGGAAGCCCATTACAAGACCCGTTGGGGGAAGATGAATTGGCCGACATTTTGGCCAATATGGGCGAATATGGCCAACCCCTGAGTCCATCTAACCTCCAGGCCGTAGAGAAAACCCAGAAGAAAGACCCACCCGAGGAATTGCATGCAGAAGAGGTGGAAGTAGAAAATTTGCCCATCCATAATGAGAAGATAACAGAAAATGCTGAGCAGGAACAACCCGTTCCTAGTCAAAAGGAACCAGAGGAAAGTCCGGAGGAAATAAGGGCAGAAGAGGAATCAGCCCAAGAAATAACATAGCCAAGCAAGGTTCTTACCCCGGAACAGCCACCTCAGGGAGAAAATCAGGAAGCTAGTCACAGTCCAACCCACAGTGAACAACCTGCTGTTCTTTCTGAAGAGTTGATGGAAATAAGGGAATTACAAAGGGAAAAGTGGACATTGTTAAACATAATAGTCAGGCTTCACCAGCAGAATAGGATTCTAAAAGCAAGGCAAAGGGTGAAAGGGACTTCAGGGAGAAAAGGTTTGACCACACCAATAAGATCCCTTAAGAGTAGGAGGCGAAGGACCAAAAGCCGTCCCACTGCTCAAAACCCTGGCAGAAGCCAAACTGCTGTTCTAAATGAAGCTGAAGAACAAACTGTTGTTCCAATTGCAGCAGAAGAGCAGACTGCTATTCCATTTGAAAAGGAACAGCAGTGGGCTGGAGTTCGTGTTAAAATTGAAAAAGATGATAAGATGGTTCAGACGGAGGCACCACCTTCGGGAGTAATAAGGGTTATGAACTCAAAGCAGCGCAATAAGAAAGTTCAAGTAAAGCTCCCGACCTCCACGGATGCATGGAAGAAGGACCCGAAAACAAGAACCCTTCACCAACATTTGAAGCAGGCCCATCAAGAAGTAGAAAAGCTCAAGGAGCAAACAGTCCCCCAAGAAAAATATGAAGAATTACAGCAGCAGCTAAGGAACGTCAACCTATCTGAAAGCCAAGCTTTCGAAGGATGGTGAAAGGAACAAGAGAAAGTTGCCAAGGTAACCCATAGATTAGATGTAGTTATTAAATAGATGGATACCTTTTGTGCTCTATACAATGATGTCCTAGCATGTAGAGCCCCTGCCAAGAACTATTCCCTATGTCTAATGGAAAGGTACTTACAATTGAAAATAAAGGCTGTTAAGGCAGGTGCTCCCATAGAAATTAACACTATAAATGATTTTATAAATTGCTGTAAACATTATGGGGTAAAAGTGCAAAGGTTATTGTGTGAATTTTACTTGCATAACCTTGTACTAGAACAAGAGACTGAGCTGAACCCTGGCCCTTTTGTTGGGGATATTCAATTGCAAGCATTTATTTCATTTGCAGTCAATCAGATTAAATGGCTTAAAGCCTACAATGCATTTCGGAGACAAGAAAATGGATTAGATCTATGGGTAATAGCTGAGCCTAGAGACCCATAACAGTTATGGAGAAGTCATAGAAATCTCATGAGGGCTCCAGGAGTGATTGAAGCATTAGGACCCATGCATGAAGCAATCATTCGGCAGGGGCTTGAATTCTTTTCTTCCATTAAAGACCCTGTCATTGAAGCAGCTAAATTTCGATATCGAGTATCTAATCCGAACATTCAGCTTAGAGGGCCATTTAAGTATGAGAATTTTAAGCTTGCTGCTAACCGATTCCCCCTCTATGGTGAAATTGTTTTAAGGGCAGGGCCATCTTGGTTAGGATATAGGTTCCGGAGTCCAATCATTTGGCATCCTGCACCCGAATACCAAGCCCTGTATGAGATGCCCGAGGGCCAGACAAGCCATTTCTTTGATCATCTAATTTTGCATCATGGATGTAGGCCCCCACACGAGATTCCATCTCCAGCCTACTCCCTCACTGCTTTGCATGTCAACTACAATGTTTTCATGAGGCCATGAAAAAGGGTAAGCTGGGGGGTGTGTGGAGTATCAAGGAAGGTATGTTTCGATGGTTATTTTAGTGTCTTTTCATTAGAACTTAAAAGCCTTTTACATTAGAAATTTAGATAATGATGAGGATTTATAATGAAACACGAGAGATTAATGGGAAACACTAATAATTGTCATTTCTATGTGTAGGAGGGTGGAAAAATGGAAGGTTTCCATTCCAAAGGTAAAGACAAGGATGAGCTAACTGATGTCCCTTTGACGGGAGACCACAAGCAAACCAGATCAAAACGGATCAACCCATGGAAGGAAGCGGAGATACCAGCACGGAGCAGAAAAGGAAAGAAGTGACGCAGTATTAACGATTCTGCGAATCCCTCAGGATCTTAGATCCTGAGGGATCGTTATTTTATCTATTTTCTGTATCTAGATATCTCTGCCATCTTCCTTATATAAGGTATAGCACTGTTGGCTAGAAGAAAACGATTTTTTATGTAACTTCTTTTAAAGAAGATTGAGACTATGATCTTTATGTTCTGTTGAAGACTTGAGTTCCTGTAACTTTATTTCATGCATTAATACAGACTTGGTTACTCTTTTATCTTTGAACCTGGATCAATCTTAAGCGGTGTACCCCTGGAGGCTAAGGGCCCGGCCCTAGAGGACACTTGCTCTTGTACCATTACGTGCGGTTTCTGTGTGGTTTGTTCATAGACGTAATCTGGTAATCTGCTGCGTTTTAAGAATATTATATTACATGCTCTGTTATGTTTAACTTGTTTCATGTTCCTGTAAACCAAAGCTTTATATTGACGCTGTGTCATGTTACCAATCCTTTAAGTGTTGATTAATCTCTACAGGATACTGTCACTCCATTACAGAATTCATTACGATTGTGTTTAGCATTATAATAGTTATCTTGAAAGGTCTGATTTCATATGATCGTTGAATGTTACTGTTTTCAGCTTGAGATGCAATCGTATGCGTTTATTTAGATCAATAACAGAGGCAGATTAAGCACGGTGTGTTTCTAAGGTTGTAATCAGTAGTGTTGTTCCATAGCATGGGTACATCTTTTGAGACTGAAGGATTGATGTTTTGATTGGAGTGATTAAATAGAATTACAGCTTGATGAACTTGGTCACTGCTTATTTCAATTGCTGTTCCATTTCTGAATTGTTGTTCCATTTATTTGTTGTTCCATTTATTTGTTGTTCCATTTTAATTGTTGTTCCATTTCACTTGTTGTTCCATTTCCAGATTGCTAATTTGTTGTTTCTTAAGGACAGTCTCAGACTGTAGTGAGCATTAGCATCTGCTATTTGGCTCCCAGACCTCTGATCTGCTCCCATCATCTATGAAAGGGATGGGTTATTGCTACTGAACCCTTGGCTGATGTGTTGTTCTATTTCATTGTTATTTCCTTTACTTGTCGTTTCATTTATATTCATTAAGGACAATCTCAGGCTGTAGTGAGTCCCAGCATCTGCTTCCTAGCTCCCAGACCTTGGATTTGTTCTCATCAGTTATAAAAATGATGGGTTATTGATACCAAACCTTTGGCTGATGTAACGCTTGGTGTGATTTAGTCTTTTGAAGTAGTTAAGTTGTAGATACGCATTGATTTACTCTTGTAGCTTTTTAAACAGCTGTACTACAAACATTACTCTGACAAGTGCTAAGCCTCAGACTGAGACACTCTTTGAAATAACCAGACGTTCCTGGATTGACATATTAATGTGAGGTAACTAGAGGTGAAAGAGACCCTTTTTATAGCTCTACATCTGATACCCCCGAATACCTTCTCCCAAATTCCAATGTTGTCTCACATTTAACTCTTCTTTGACTGGATCGGTCCCAGATAGTATGATTGCAATAAGATTTTCCCTCTTTAACGACACTAGGCTCAGTTTTATGATCTTGGGCAGTTAATTCACAACTGCCTAGCCCAAGATCCTAGCCTAGACTAATATATATGTGTACCCAAAAAATAGTTGATGGTTGCTTTTATGATGAGATAGATTTTAAATGTACTTTATTAATGTCTTCAGAAGGGGTGTTGACGTATGCAGTTTTATAAGAATCTGACACAAACCATGCAGAAAATTATTTTCAATTTCAGTTCGATGAATGAGTTATTTCTACAAGGAGAGAATCATTTATACATCAATCAACACCATGCATCTAGTGCAGTAAACACAAGCACAACTTCCAGACATGAAATTCTCTCTAACAACTAAACCCAATATACAAATGCAAAATATAACCAACTAAACGGAAAAAAAAAAATAATAATAATAATAAAAAATAAAAAAAAAATAAAATAAAAAAATAAAATAAAAAAATAAAAAAAATTAAAATTAAAATTAAAATTAAATAAATTTTTATTTTGTTTTTATGAAAACATAAGCATTTAAGATATTTTCCTAAAAAATAAAAAATTCTCATGAAATAGGAAACCACACAAAAGTGAAAAACTGCAAATCCTTGGAAAGTCTATAGGTAGCTTCCCTAACCCAGGAGTTCACAGAATTGACTGCTAATCAACATATGGTTGGCTAATGCACTTCAGGAGAGGCCACAGAGAGTTAGTGTTAGGACTAACGCTCTGTCTAGAAACTAGAAGAGCGTTATAACTGTTTGGTTGCATTAATGGGGTGTGTTAGGGGGGCAGAAGCTATAAAAGGAGTCTTTCAGGGTCATATCAAAGGTTGAGCACAATGAAGAGGGTGTCGTAGGGTCCTGAATGATTAGAAAGGGAACCAAGAAGATAGGAGGGCCTGGAAAGAAAGATAGATATGGGAACTTGGTAGGAGAAACCCATGAACTAAGTGTAGTCCCTAGTGGAATCGCCAATTATACTATAGGGATTAATGCACGAGTGGTTGTGGCTAGAATACCATCAAGGATCTTCCCGGGATCCTTGGCAGACATATTGGATTAACCGCAGCTAGCATAAATAAGTATATACATATCCATATTAATGTATGATATTCAAAGCAAGAGGGAAGAGATTACCTCAGATATTGATACAATTTTTCTAGAGAACCTAATGTAGCAAAGCGGAAGACCTCTTTTCTAGCTCCTAGATCAACACCTGCATATAAACAAGACAAGAAGTAATAGTACAACATATAAAATCTGATAATCAAGACATTAATATGTAATGGTCTAAAATAACATGCATCTAAGCTACTCATAAAATATAGCATTGCATCAACATATAACTGAAAACAATATAAACATCATAGATTAGACAACACAATGCAAGTCTATATTATTAATAGGAAAGAATGATTTCAATCATCTGGTGAATCAAGCTTCCCTTAATCCTCCAACTCCCTTCTCTCTCTCTCTTCATAACCTCTTGGTAAACAACTATATTTCATAAAAAAATTAACAATTAGTTGACAATCCGTTGACCTTTCGACCTCCTTTCACAATGCTCCAAGCCTCCAATATATAGATGATGAGAGGCTTATTCTTGCCAACTCTCTCCTGAGTTACCTTTGGAAAATCTAGGATTTTTCCTTGATTTATTGCTCTTTCCCTTTCTATTAGACTCTGTTAGAAATGGAAATATCCTTAGACAGGCATAAGGTAGAGGTTTCGTTCTGTTGGCTTGAGGGGGCCTGACCTACATTCGAAGTTAATTAGCCAAACAAATCCCTATACTACTGGCTCTTTTGGAAACATCCCACGAAGCGCGGATTGAGATCTCGCCCGAAGTGGTATGGGGGGATGCTGGAACCAAGTTTCTGCATCCTTGAGATGTCTGAGGGGTAGATTTAGTCCAACTGTGAATATCTTCGCGTAGGTCACTTCATGCACTATCCTGACTTGCGAGGCCTTCACGATATGTTATAATTTGCTTCGCGCAGCCCTAACCAAGGGCTGAGGTGCTTTCATGCTGCTAAAGTAGCAATCTGTGCTATTTCCCCAAGTTACACTGTGGATCTTACTTATCTTCTAATAATTGTTAGTTAACTTCATGTAAATAGATACTTTATCTTATATTCACTTTATCAACACATTCATATAAGTTCACGCATCATATACACAATAGAAATCAAATTTATATCTAGTACATTTAATGCACAAAACAGGAAAAAGATACATAGAAATGATGTAAAACTTCTCTTTATTACTTCTCCAAAGGCTACAGACTTGTCTTGCCCTGCGCACTCAGTTGCGGACTACTAGGCCTCTGCACACTCAGCTGTAGATCCTTCTCCTACTCTACGACCCAAAGACATGACTCGACGCTTCAACTAAGACTCAATTCTTCATCATTATATCTTACTGACTTAATTCTTTACAACTTAGAGCCTTCCTCTATTTATACAATCCCATGGTCTGCGAACCATGGGTAGATATCTCAAGTCAACATTGCATTACAAAAATGATGGTGGACAACCCTATGACTCATTTACAATCTTCGCGCTTTGCACCAACAAAACACAGAATCATTACATCGGATTTGTTCAAAATGTAGGCTTTAAGCCCCAAAACTTGCCTTGGGGGATCCTGTGCCCAACACGCCCCCAACACAAACATCGTGACTCGCCCTCGGGTCACTCTATCGGTGTGGAGATCTTCGCGTAGAGACCTCCCAACTCTGCTCGAACTGCTGCAAGATCGATAATGCACTGAGTAGCTCACTGATGTATGTCCTGTACGCGCTGTTTAGAGACTGTTGTAGCTAAACCACTACCCTGCACCTGTTTATATTCCCGTGCCTCCTTTCAGTTTCTTGGAGTTCTAAGACTGTCCTTCCCATAGCTAGTGAGGTGGTTGAGCCACATGTATATGGCTTCAATCATCTATCGTTTGCATCTCCTGGTAAGGGCTCACCATTTGACTTTACTAACTACATCGTGCATTTTACCAACTGCATCGCGCCACCATCTGCGATCCCCTAAGTAACATATGGTCCAATCCAAGGCATCAAACTGATCAACTTTTAGTGGTAGTCCCCTAATTCGTCAATGTAATCATGTGCATCATGCTTTATCACCATAGTTTTCTTATCAAGAGAGCCCTTCTTTATTCATTCCTCAAGCTTCTTGGCTTCTTCTTCGGCCATGATGCTTTTCTCCCTTAACCGAACTCTTTCATTCATGAGTTCTTGGAGCCTAAGATTACCTGTTGAATCTCTTCATCAGGTCCCAAGCTTTCTTCTTTTAGTTCTTCCAACTATGCAATCTCGTCTTCTAAGGCTCTGTGATCCGTTATATCCGCGGGCACTACTTTGCATGGGCTAGGCATAATATACTCCATCGGAATTATAGCTTTTGCTCCATAGGCCAGCTTAGAAGGAATCTGTCCCATCAGTTTCTTGCATGTTTTCCTATAAGCCCATAAAACTACTGGTACCCATAGGTTCCAATCACTTTTCTACACATTACATAACTTGTTCAATGCTCCACACACCTCATTAAATGATTCCACGTGGATAACCTTCTGCGTGCTCGTTCTCTCCACACCCTATCATTCCAACTTGAGGGACCGTTTGCACAATTCCCCCCCCCCAGCACATGCTTATTGACCGTACTTCCCAATGTGTAGTCCATGTGTATCCACGTAGGTTTTTTTCCATATGTCGACATCCACCTGGATAGATGTGCGTGAGGTTTATCATGCCCATTGCAATTATCTGTGAATTGCACTCTAGGCTTCCCAAACTATGTACGCACCGTTTGTCTACATTCGTGTCAGTCCTAAAAAATTCCTCTGTGCGTACCCCACCACCTTGTGGGTGTAGCACACAGTACCCAATTCAAGGCTTGGAAATTTTGCTTTTCTAGCACCTCCCTTTTGAATCTGTCCAAGAGAGCATCTATCTCACCTAACCAATCATGTGTAGGAAGATCCCTTACTTCTGTCGATACGCATCGCAGCAACCTTGTCATCATATTATAGTTCAGCATGGTTACCTCATGTAACTAGTTCTGCCATCACTCTATCTCCTCATCCTCATCCAATGTATAGGAGCCTGCACGCTCCCATGAGATCTGTCTGTCCGCAGTGGGATTTACCCAATCTTGCTCTCGCACAGTTATTTTATAAATGCAGTCCAAATCATCATCACTTTCATATTCGCGCACTGGCTTTGTATAGCATGACCCTTCAGTGGGGTCCAAAGGTAGAACTACACGTAGTGACTTCTTTTCAAAAATCATCTTGTGCTTCTTCACATTAATCACCCTGTTCATCTTAGTGGCCCAATCAATTCCTAAAAGCACAAGATAGGGATTGCTATCATCAACAATCTCTATCACTACAAAGTCTTCTAGCATGCTCGCTCCTTCAATATCCATGGTGATTCCTTGCAATCTCCCCATAGGTATTACCTTTTGTTGGTTCTCCATTCGCAGCTGGATATGAGACCATTGCAGTGTAGACCTTCTCATGCACTCCCATGTCTACTTTAGCAAAACATTCACAATTGATCCTAAGTCTAGAATTACTTGGTCCATCGCATATTCTCCAATTTGCACGATTAACCTCATTTCTCTTCTCATCCTCATCGTATTCTTTCCAATCTTCTGAACTACATGCGGCTCTCTTGATGCAGTCCCATCATATCTGTTAATGATTTCCTGTAATCCTTTTATAGCCTTACTGTCTCACAATAGCTTCATGCATGTTTCCATGAACGTCGTAAGCATGGATGGGTCCATTCCCGACTCTGATCTATCTTTGCTTCTTGAAGTGGAGGCATTAGTGAAGCTCTTCTTAGCTTCCATGAAGGTTTCCTTAGTGCACTCCAAATCAAACTCTGCTTCTTTCGTCATAGCCTTGCAAACCCAAGTATTATCTTCGGGTTGTTTTCCTTTATCATATCCCATCACAATTCCACTTCGGAGCACAATGTTCACATTTGGATCTTCCTCGTGTTGATCCAGACTTAAACAGGAACACAACAAATTATAGAGATAACCATAAACACATATATGCAGCAAAAATAATACTTCATTTCATTAATGTAAAATACTGAAATATGCTTACAAATAGTAATGGAAATAAACCAGCTAGGGTGATGGTAGCTTATCTCTGAGAAGAGATGTGGTGGCTACATGCCTCTGAACTATGTTACAATGAGGCTTGAAGGCCTATTTATTGTTGAGAAATAATGGAAAACCCTTAATATTCCAAAACCTAACCCTAGAAGATGAAACACCAAACTGTGGGCCCCATTTGGGTAAATTGGTACATCAACTTCCCGGGGTCGTAACTTTGGCATACGATCTCCGTTTGATGCATACAATAGCTCGTTAGAAAGATCTATCTGAGCAATACCACTTTGGGAAGGGAAAAATCGGTCCATGGACCCATGTTGCCCCTAGATTTCCCAAAAAACATCGTTTAGAGTCTCTAAATGGCTCCAGAAGTTCAGGACCCGAAAAACTGCTAAAAATAGTAAGTTGTGCTACAATTAAGGAAACTAAAAATGATGAGAGAAATACTGGTGGGGGTCCAAGTGGACTTGGCATATGGCCACAAATATCCACCTGGATCATTCCTCCCCCATTAGGAAGCAATGGTCCCCATTGCATTGAGTTCCTCCATGAGATGAGGAAACTTTTGCTGAACTTGGTCCCTGGTGAGCCACTTGCCCTGGTGAAGGAGTTGGCCTGCTTTGACAACTCAATACAGTTGGATATTCTCTTGGCAAGTGTTCTTGATCTATGTGTCCATGATCTGATCAGTTGCAGTTTGTTCCATGCAATCTGGATTTAATTCTGTGGCTGTGAGATGTTCTGCAATGTCGGATGTGTCTAGCAATGGTGGAAAGTATGGCCGAAGGTGGTCCACATTGAACACTTTGTGCAGGCCAAGGAATGGGGGAATGTTGAGCTCAAATGCATTGTCTCCCACAGCCTTAGTAATGGTGTAAGGACCATAACGGATTGGTCTCAATTTCCGATAGGCTCTAGTAAGGCATTCCTTTTGCAAATGCAACCAGACTTTGTCACCCACCTAAAACTTGTGTGGCACCCGATGTTGATCATGTCGCTACTTGTACTTGGCATTTCATTTCTCCAGAATGTCATGGACCTGCTGGCGAATATGTTGGATGTGCTCAATGAAGCTAGTTGCCTTGTTTGTTTCGGACTAGACATGAGCCGAATCTGTGTGAGTAGCTACAAGTGGCATGGCCACATCAATGGGACATAGTGGCTGGAATCCCAAGCCCACCTGAAAAGGGCTGTGGCCAGTTGAGCTGTGAAGAGCTCAGTTGTAGTTGTGCTAAACATAGGGGAGGGTCTCGTCCCATGTGCGTGGATGCTTTGAGTTGTACATGTGCAGAATGTGTACAATCATCCTATTGAAAACCTCTATCTGGCCATCAGTTTGAGGATGGAAGGCTGTGGACTTAGTGAGTTTGGTGTGTAGCATTGACCAGAGACTGGAACAAAATGTACTAAGGAACCAACTATCCCGATCTGAGATGATAGACTGTGGGATCCCAAAGTGCACCCACACTTATTCAAAGAAGAGTTTAGCAGTGGCTTCTGCTGTGATATTCTTCTTGCAGGCTGTCATAATGGCCATTTTCGAGAACCTGTCGATGACCACAAAAACATAGTCATTTCCATGCTTAGTGGAAGGAAGGCATGACATGTAATCCATGGATATGGATTCCCAAGGTTGACTAGGGGTAGGCAGGGGGGTATAGAGGCTTTGCTTCTTGATGGTTGGTTTGGCAATGGCACGGGCAATACATGAGCTCATGTACTTCCTAACATCCTGTCGAAAATTCGGCCAATAGAAATACTTTTGTAGTACCACCACCATTTTCTCGACACTAAAATGCCCAGCAGCCTGACTGTAGTGTGCTTCCCAAATCATCTTGGCACGTTCGCTTGAAGGAACACAAAGGTGACCTAGGTGGCATAACAGGGCATCCTGGAGGTGAAAATTTGGAACATGTTGACCCTCCCAGAGTGTCTGGTATGTGTGGCAAAATTCTGGGTCGCTTTTGTAGAGAAGTGGCCAATCAGAAGTCTTGTGCCCACAAGAGTTGAGCACGGTGGTTAACGCCATGATCGGTGGTCAACTGAGGCAATTTGAAACATTATTGGTGCTACCCTTCTTATACTTGATATTCAAATGGACCTATTGCAGGTATGTAGACCACTTCTGATGGCAATCATTCTACAATTTCCTGTGGGTCTGTATAAACTCCAGGGGTCGGTGGTCTGTGTGGATGACCGTTGCCTTCCCCAAAATGTAATGCTTCCTTTTTCGGCAGACCTGCACAGTGGAATACATCTCTTTATCATAATTGGGATACTTCCAGACTATGTCTAAAAGTGTTTCACTGTGATATGCCATTGGATGCCCGTGTTGAGTGAGGACTGCCCCAATAGCATAGTCAGAGGCATCTGTCTCGACCTCAAATGGTTGTTGTAAATCTGGTAACGCAAGCACTGGTGTTGTGTAGGGATGATCTTTCAACTCTATGAATGCCTTCTGTTGAGATTCAGACCAAAATAATTTTGCTTTCGCTCCTCCCTTGGTGACTTGACTCAAGGGTCAAGTGATATGAGAAAACCCCAACACGAAACTGCGGTAGAAGTTGGCCAGACCTAGAAAGCTATGGAGCTTTGTTAGAGTGGTTGGAGATGGCCAATCCTGAATGACTTGGATCTTGTCTAGATCCACATGCACCCCCTATTCATTAATAATGTATCCCAGATACTGAACCTGGGTCATGCCAAAAGTGCATTTCTCCAAATTGGCACATAGCTTGTGTTTCCACAGTGTTTGGAGAACCTGTCGGATGTGGTGGAGGTGATCTTCCCAACTCTGGCTGAAGATCAGAATGAAATCCAAGTATACCACTACAAATGAGTTGGTGAATGGCCGCAAGATGTCATCCATTAGCCTCATGAAGGTTGTAGGAGCATTCGTCAATCTGAAAGGCATAACCAACCATTCAAAAAGGCCCTCCTTGGCCTTGAAGGCAATATTCCACACATCAGATGGTTTGATTGGTACCTAGTGATATCCTAACTTCAGATTGATCTTGCTGAAATATGTTGCCCCCTTTAGTTGGTCCAGGAGGTGATCAATCCACGGGATCGGGTACCTATTATAGACAATGATCTTGTTCAGCACCCGGTAGTCAATACAGAGTCTCCAAGTCCCATCCTTCTTTTGTACCAACATGATCAGGCTCCCACAAGGCAATGAACTCAAACGAATGTGACCTTTCTATAGCAGCTCCTAAATCTACCTCTTAATTTCATTGTTCTCTTGAATGGAGCGTCGATAAAGTGGTCCATTGGGTAGCGGCGCACCTGGGGTCAGATGGATGGAGTGCTTGACCTGACAGTGCAGAGGAACCCCTATGGGGGAGGTGAAGATGTCCTCGTACTCCTCCATGACCTTGTACATCTATAGTTGTCGTGCAGAGGGGCCCTGTCTAGAGGCCATGGCCATTGTCTTCTTCTTTCCTTGAGGGTCTATCATCAGGGAAACAAATTTCCCGGTTTTGGAAATGAGCTTACTGCATTGCTTTGTAGTAATCAAAGAGATGGTGGTATGCGATGCTACCTCTGGTATCCTGTACAACTTATTTCCCAATGTAATAATAATAGCATGGGGCCTTGATTCATACACAACATGTCGCTTCCATACATCACAAACTTCAAGGGGAGCAATGTCACACAATACCTCATCCGTGAAGGGCTTGATATTGTATGGAAGGCGACACTACTGGCTCACGCGAAGATCTCGTCCTTAGTGAAGCCACCCGATGGTGTACGATTGTGGATGTGTTGTGGTCGATAAGCCCAACCACTTCATGACCTCTACTGAAATGAGGTTCTTTTGGCTCCCACTATCGACAATGAACTATAGCGGGGAGCCCTTTACCGACATCTGGGAGTGGAAGAGACGCTCCTCCTCCTCTGGATCTTCGGGTTCATTTTTCTGGATCTTGGCAGTAGCAACAGTGGCGTTGGGATCCACATCAATGATCTGCTTCCCTTTGTCATTCCCCTTGTCAGGTTCTGACTCAGAGTCGGAACATGCATCTGATTGTGAAACCTTTAGCTTAGCCACCAGTGACTGCATGGCCCGACACTCACTTATTTTGTGAGTGGAGCTCTTATGGAAATCACACCATTTTCCCATGTCCTTTTTCGGCTTCGCGGCACTGTTCTTTGCTTGGAGCTTTGGCGGGTTGTCTTGGGCTGCCCCACCTTGGCTTTGTCCTTTGTTCTGTGGTTTAGGGGCTCCTTTCCCTTGTTTTGGATTTGCAGATCCAAAGTCTCGATTCTTTTGTTTAAACTTCTGCTTGACCTTGACGGCATATCGGTATGCTTTTTCGAGCGAGGAGATGTTCAGGAATTATATTTCTTCCTGGATGTACTTATGCAGGCAGCCACGGTATTTGAGTATCAAATGCTACTCTGAATCCTTGATACCCAACTTTGTGTGAAGTGTATGGAAAAGATTGGTGAACTCCAGCACGTCTTGGTCCCTTCCCTGCCGCAGCATGGTCCACTTTATGTATTCATCCTCATAGCTTCCGACAAGGTAGTACTACTCCTTGATGGCATCCCGGAATGAATTCTAGGTGGGTGAGGTTGAAAATAGTGAGCCTATATTTTCATGCTTCTGCTCCCAGTAGGCTTCCCACCAGTCCTTGACGTGGGGGGCTGCTTTGAGAAGAGCGAAAACAATCTTTTCCCAACTCGAAAATTCATGAACAGAAAAATAACCCTCTACCAGATTTAACCATTTATCTACGACATCTACATCTATCTGACCCTTGAATATGGGGATTTCAAAATTAACTTGTACCTTAAAGGGCGTGGCATTTCCAAAGTAGCTGCTGGAAGCCGATGTGTTGCTTTTGGGTAGCCGCTGAAGGATCTGGGAAAAGTTGTCCATCATCGCGCTCCATTGTCGCTCGAGGGCTTCTTCGAGCAAGATTTTGATAGGATCTCCTACCCCCTCATCTTTCTTCTCATCCGCCATGGAAGGCCGTCGGGATTTGCGAGGCTAGTCTTGCAAAGGTTTGACCAGTTTAAGCCCCAACTCCTCATATCCCGACCTCGTTGGGGACATGCAAAGAAAAACAGAGAAAAAGCAGACAGCCCTGATACCACCAATCCAGACTTAAACAGGAACGCAACAAATTACAGAGATAACCATAAACACATATATGTAGCGGAAATAATACTTCATTTCATTAATGTAAAATACTGAAATATGCTTACAAACAGTAATGGAAATAAACTAGCTAGGGCGATGGTAGCTTATCTCTGAGAAGAGATATGGTGGCTACATGCCTCTGAACTATGTTAAAATGAGGCTTGAAAGCCTATTTATTTTTGAGAAACAATGGAAAACCCTTAACATTCTAAAACCTAACCCTAGAAGATGAAATGCCAAACTGTGGGCCCCGTTTGGGTAAATTGGTACATCAACTTCCTGGGGTCGTAACTTTGGCATATGATCTCTGTTTCATGTGTAAAATATCTCGTTAGAAAGATCTATCCAAGAACTACCACTTTGGGAAGGGAAACATTGGTCCATGGATACATGTTGCCCCCATATTTCCCAAAAAACGTCGTTTAGGGCCTCAAAATGGCTCCAGAAGTTCAGGACCCGAAAAACTACTAAAAATAGAAAGTTGTGCTACAATTAAGGAAACTGAAAATGCTGAGAGAAATACTAGTGGGGGTCTAGGTGGACTTGGCAGGTGGCCACCAATATCCACCTGGATCACGTGTGGCTCAGACTTCATCATCTACAGGTTCTGAGTCGGGGGAGGCGGTAGCGATCCCTTATCACGTATCCTAGCTATCAGCGTAGGTCAATCTCCCATCTCGTGATCAAACAAGGTACAATACAAACATGATGGACGTGTTGGATTCATACAATCATGAGCATAGTGTCTTTCCCCTACACCATTGTAGCATATCAGCTGTCCACAACCACTTTCAGGTCCTCCTCCACTTCGACCTCATCCACGCCCCTGAAATCCAGTTTGCACCACTCCTGTGTTCTAGTCTAGGTGTTGCGTTTCGACCTAAACCTTGTAGGTGGAAGTTCTATCCATCATTAGCTCATAGCTTCTACAAGTTCACTCATCATGTCCAACTGATCTACAAAATTTATAAAACAATTGTTGCAAACTTTGCATGTATTTCTATAGAAAATGGTAGTTTTCTGTAGCATTATTTCCTCTTATTTGACAAATTGCGCACCACAAAGCAGGCACTATGCTAGGTCCTACTTGTAGAAATTTTGAATAATAAACACATATTGAATGGAGACTATCCTGATCATGTACTATTGCGGAATACATACACAATACATAAGCTCCTCTACGTTGATCATCAATATAGCAGCATCAATAACAATAAAACATCAAGATCATGCACACATTAACACAGTATGTAACCCGGGGAAAGCTTACAGCTGAAAACCCCACACTATCTGTATATTAATGATTGATAACATGTAACATTACAATAGTCAATACTTCTCACAAGTATCCAGCGCTATCTCCACCTGTTACACATAATACAGCTGAGGTTTGATCTCCAAATCTATTCCACTGCTTGCCTGCCTCCACTGCTCAATACCTGCTCAAGGATGGATGAGAATGGTTGAACCAAACTCGTATTTACCTCAAAAGAATCACTCACACTGGGAATCATGTGAGCAAAGGCTATAATCACTTGGTATTGGCCAATTCTCATTGGCATAACTCGATCCCATTGATTGTGCAAATCCTCATGCACAA
>APFE030262450.1:288910-299486 GCA_000404065.3 Pinus taeda
ATTTGGAAGCATAGTGACCTACTCTTCCACAAGCAAAACATTTGAAAGGTAACTTACCTCTGAATCTTCCAGTACCTCGTTGAAGATTTCTGACAAAATTTGATTCTTCTTCTTCTTCTGACATGTGTCCTGACTCATAGTACTCTCCTTTGCCTGAGGCCTTGAAGGCAACTACTCTCCTGTCTGACGGACCTCCTTTCCTCATTTCATAAGCAGTTAGAATTCCGTGCAGCTGTGACATTTTAAGGTTTTGTAGATTCTCCTTTTCTTCTATAGCAGAAAATTTAGATTCAAATCTAGAGGACAAAGATCTTAGATCTTTTTCAACCACAACAGCCTCTTTTATTTCTTCACCCAAATTTTTCATACAATTAACAATCTCATCTACACGAAGAAAATAATTAGCCACACTTTCATCATTATACATCTTGAGATTTTCATACTGAATCCTGAGGGTTTGAAGTTTTGCTCGTTTTACCTGATCATCTCCTTCATAGCTCAGGACAATCTTGTCCCATATCTCTTTTGTGGATTTAGATTGCATTACCTTGACAAATTCTGATTGAGATAGGCATCCTAATAGAGTATTGACCGCCTTTGCATTTGTTTCATATTTCTTCTTCTAAGCCAGATCTGTAGGAGTTGTTGATGGAAAAGTATACCTTGTATCTATGATATCCGAGACTTCTATACCAAGAGATTGAAGATAGGCAGTAACTCTTACCTTCCAATAAATAAAGTTTGTCCCATGAAAAATCGGTGGCCTGATTGATGCTTCCCTCTCGTAGTTGCTCATGATGAAAGATCTTTCTTCAAGCGATCAAGCTTCTTCTGAATAACCTGGCTCTGATACCAATTGTTGGAAATAATACTGAGAGGGGGGGGTGAATCAGTATTATCAAATTATTCTCAATATACCTTCCAGATTTATACTTTAATTTATTCTTCAGATATTGATCATTAATTTGTATGTCAGTGCCATATAATAATAAACAAGAACAAGAAAAATAGATAGGCACACCAAAGAACACCAGATATAAGGTGGAAACCCAATGTGGGTGAAAACCACCTGCTACAATATGTCTCTATCTTCTTTCAATTAGAAACTGCTTTTACAAGGATTTTGTACTGGTGCAGTCCTTTACCAGTACGCAGGCTGCAATCTGCAGAGAGCTACAACTCTCTCTCGTTTTATAGTCTCTCCTGGAAGGGAGCAACAACCCCCTTAGATCTTTTACTTCTTTAAGGACCACGTTTCATTAATTTTCAAACTGGATCCAAGAGGATTAAATAATCATCAAGTACATGCAAATCACCAAATCTCCTTATACAATCAACCAATGAATCATCCAACTCTTCAGAATGTTGTAAACAGAAAAGTAATACCAGAAATCTAAACCCAGAACTCTGCAGCAATAGATAAAAGACAGCCAACAAATATTTCAAGATAAGTCCACAACTTCACCAAGAGGGGCCTGCGTATATCCGCACTGGTCGGTCTTCTACTCTGCGTATCTCCGCATCACTCGTTCATTTGTCCTGCGTACTTCTGTTCAGATCCGCACCTGCACTGTCTGCCTGATAGCGTACCTCCGCACTGTGCCTTCTTCTGCGTTGTGTACCTCGCATTGCGCCTTCTGTTGCGCTGCGTACCCCCGCACTGCGCTTTCTCCTGAGCTGTGTACCTCACACTACGCCTTCTGCTGCACTGTGTACCCCCGCACTGCGCTTTCTCTTGCGCTGCGTACCCCCGCACTTACGCCGTGGATCGCCTGTGAACTTCTGATTAGGGCCAAATTAACAGTCCTCCAATGTGCCACAATCAGTCAGATCCACAGATCTACTCATGCGCCCGAGAGATCACGATTTCTCAATAGGTTCACCTTAAGTTTTCTCCTTGATTTAGATCTAGCTTTTAAAACTAATCACCCAAAATTTCAGATCTTAAGATATTCAAATTTCACAAGTGTATAGCCAAGAGATCCTCCTTTCCTTTTTATAGGCAAGCCTTTACTCAAACCATGGTCCAAAACCATAGGTATTCAATACTAGGAACCCAATACCTTGGATCAATACTTTTAGATGCAAAGCCACAGACCAAAACCATAGGATCAAATATATCAGGCTAAATACCATGGACCATTCATAAATATTCCCACGTGCATGTGCTTTTCTGCATTGGAGTGAGTGAACTGGGGGCCCGCACCTTATGAACAAATAACCTGCGGGTATGACCGCACTTCCTGGACGATGAACCTGCAGGTCCGCACCTTTTGAACGATGCACCTGCGAACCTCTTATTTTCCATCATTTTGAGAGCCTGAACAAAGTTTTGCCACTTGAGTGAGTTGCCATCAAGTACAACACTTGTACCATAGAGCTAAACTAGAATCATAATGCCAACATCCATATGTATAAAACAATAAAATGTGTTAATGGTCAAGAAAGGAGGTTTAATAGATTTAATAGTAAACATAAGTTTGTGTTCATCACCAATGCAAAGTGGAGATGTCAACTCAAATTGAGGTGGTTCTCATGAGGAGTAGGGTGATAATCATGAGGAGAGGGGAAATGAATTCAAGGAGTGGGGAAAATGGTCCAAGATATGAAACTCGTGTATATGCCATGTCACCAAAGTGCTTCTAGCCTTTACCACAAAGAGAATATTATGTACTGGGCTTGACTTCATTTGCACATTCACTCATTTCAAAAAAGAAGTTAGAGGAATAATGAGTTATTGCTATCAAACCACCTAGGGTGCCACCAATAAGCTTTGAACCCTATCTATAGGTGCTACAGGAGGAAGCTACAGGAAGATATGAGATGCTACAGGAGGGTCGAGAAAGATCTAGAGGAGTAATTGAAGGGTGAAAAGGGAGCCAAAATGACCAAAAAAATATATTTTGAAAAGAAGTAAGTTACATCCTCCCTTGTTTTCCATCCACTTGCATGAGAATTATACTTGAAATTGATATCATGAAATAGAAAATTGAATAGTAGGAGGTATTTTTGGAAATGGTTGTGGATAGAAGCAGAGAAAATAGTTTGTTTGATATCAATTCTAGCACCTTTCTCCTTCATTGATAGAAAGGAGTTTAACATTGTTTCCACAACTGATATTGCTTTAATTTTATTAATTTATTTTTTTATTTCCACTCCTAATTAACACCAAGGAGGGATAGTAGAAGAATTAGGGGAAGGATTTTATAGAAGAGACCACATACACCAAGAGTATTCACCAACACCCTCCTATAGTGAACATCTTCAAAAGACGCCAATGGTTGGGTTTCTTTGAATTGCTAAAAGGATATTTCTCTTAACTTCTAAAAGGATATGATGATGATACCACTCATTAATTTTCCATGGCATTGCATCGTCAAGGGGAAGATAGTGCCACTACTGTTGTTAGAGGATTGGCCATCTCCTTAAGTCATGAAACCATGACTAGAGTCACCACTGTACCCTTGGTGTTTAGATGGAGAAAAGAGGAGAAGGCCATAAGTGTGATAGCCAAGAAGAACTTCTTAATTCAAAAATAGAAGCCCATAGAAGATAAGAATGGAGTAAGAAGATGTTGTGGATCTTGTGATCAATCGCTCCTTAGTCTCAAGCTCCCCTTTTTTATCTTAAGAGTCATTCATGCCTTTATCTTTCTATAGTATGTGTCATCTTTGGGGATGGGGATTATCACTTGTTATGCAAAGGGAAGTCTTTTTTGGTTCAAGGGGAAATCTTCCCAACTTCCTTTAGAATTCAAAACTATGCAGTGGTTTCTTCCAGTGTCCTTCTGTTAGTCGAAACCCACTATCTCTAGAAAATGCACAGTTTTGTCCCTTAGTTGCCTAGACTGCCTTGCATCTTGAAACTATGCAGATGTGTCCTCCCAAGACCTTATCCCTTAGCAATTCCTCCCATTATAAAAATGTGAAATTTTTACCTCAGTTGTTCATTCTATCTTACATCCCAAAACTACACAAATGTGTCCTCCTAAGGCCTCATCCCACAATAGTCACTGCCCACTGAAACTATGCAGACTTGTCTCTTAGTGATCACAAGAAGGATGACATGCTAGAGGACTCTCAAGGAGCTGAGGAGGAAGATAAGAAGACCTCAGAACCCAAGGAATGATATAATATTGGGATTTCATGAAGACTCCATCTGATGCATAACCCTTTGGAGGGTAGGTATGGAAATCAAAGAACATCTTTTGAAACACACCTCTTAGTGTAGCTTGAAGGACTACTTATCATTGTCATATCACTCTATCTTCAATGACATGCATGGTTGAAAGAACTGAAAGTTATTCCATGTGTTTCCTCTACGTGTGTTGCTCCTTTCACTTACTAAACCAATTGTCATCTTTGGTCATGTTGATTACAATGTCATGCTTGCGATGTTGTTCTAGTGATTTCGAAGGTTTGTATTTGTGTATTTTCATTGTCCTAGATATGTAAACATCCATTGTAATCATACAAAAAGTTGTAAGAATTGTCTCACAAGTGTCATCATAGTCATCAAAAGGTCTATCCCAAGTGTCGCACTTGTCGCTTTTAACTCTAGACGGTCCCACATAGGGTAATGCTTTGTCTTGTTGTCCCAATGGTCTATGTTTTCATGTTTTTAAAGTATACTAAGTGTGTGATCACAATGTCAAGCCCTCACATGTTCACTTTCCTCTCACACTTAGCCATTTTCCTGAAAATATCTCGATGGAACAACCGCACTTCACTGAAACCCCACTGATTTGCACTGCATAGTCTCAGCACTTAGTGGTGCTACTCTACTGTCTAGAACTATGTAGTGCTTGAGTTTTTCCTCCCTGTCAATTGCATTATTGTTACCGGGAATAGTGTCCACTCAGAGTTGCTATTCCCACTAAGACTGGTAGCTATCTTAGAAACAAACAAGTAAAGTCTACTTTCTCTTTCCTTTATGAAAATAGATAAGAGTGGAACAAAGGAGACCAACCTTAGTCTTGCACTTGATTTCCTTGTTTGATTCCTCTCCTTCTTGATAGATCTTTGCCACTTCTTCTTCGTCTTCCCAGCTTCAAAGAGCACCTGTGGAATCACAGCAACATACTACTATCAAGAACAAGGATCTATATTCATAAATAACACAGGACCAGATATGTGTTAACCATACAAATGCATATATAAGCAAATATACAAGAATATGGAGGAAAACTTGAATAGCTTTATTAAGATCAAGAATAGCAAGAGGATTACAACCATATGTTCTGACCCAGCATCATCCTCCAGCAAGAAAGCCATTCTTCACCTCAAGTAAAGCTTAGATCACCCAACACTATGAAGTTTCTCCAGAAAACCAACAACACTTCTCTACAAGATACAAAATTCCAGCCTCTGGATCTTTGTGATGAGGGATCCATATATAGATGATTGTAGGGGGATGAGTCATCTTCTGGGGTATTGATTAGTGTCCTCTCTCTGATAGTTCCTAATTCCACTTGGACAATGATGATCTCTTGCTCATCCATGGTCGAAAACAGAGAGGCAAGTGTCAGAGGGGAAGATTCTGGAAGATTCCATGATCTTCCACCTCGCAATTTGTCCCTGCCATTTGTCCATTCCCAACCATTGCACCCTATAGAGGGGCCATTCAATATGCATCACACCCTTTACACTGGGAAGGTGATATGCATTGCACCCTCTACACTGGGTATTTAGTATGGTCCAGTTTTGACCATTTCTGAGCAGTTTTTAGTGGAGAACTTCTGGGAGATGATGTAATCAGCTGACCTTGTTCCTTTAGGCAGTTGAAGCAACACTTTTAGGGACTTAGGAGCCCTTAGTTTATGGACATTATGAATTGGGGTTGAAGTGCCCAAAAAATGTCTATAACAGTTGCCCCTAAAAGCATGAGGTTGTTAATTTTTTGATGTCGGGTGAAAATCTTTACCATGAGGATCTGAAGTTTTTTCGAGCTGGGAGGCGACCTGTAATAAGATACAATACAATACATTATCTTGACAACATTTTTTTATGATCTAGCTGAGGTGGGCATTCCCATGCTCAGCTTTATAAATTCATTTTCATGTACATAGGACAGACAATTGACTGTGTGGCAGACTGATGATTTAGACTCATCATCCTTTGATTTGGATGATCATCTGTTCAACAATGATGTACATTTGATGTCTTTATATTCCTGAATATATCGCAGCCTGGATGGATGAAACTAGATCCGGGGTCTTCAAAACTCATTCAATCTTCACTCAAAGTACAAGTCGATCCATGTAAGTTGTTAACAGGCGCAAGAGGAATCCCTAATAATGACAATGACCCTCAAGGTACTATAGTACAATTCGCATGGTGTGAAAAGGACTTGGCATCGAACATCACACAAAATCTCTCGGTCGAAGGCCATTAATGTAAACCTATTGCCGAAAGTGAGAAACTTGCCATTAAGGCATGTAAGCTTCAAAGTACTAAAAGGGTTGTCCCTAGGTCAACTTCTTGGATAATGAGCTAATGTCGACAAGAAGTGACCCGTCATAGGAGGGCCTTAATGAATCCCACATATACAACACGGAACGAAGAAAATGATTTTGAAGGTGAAAACAATATGACGATACAGGGTTCAGGGTGGCGGTCATGAAAGAATGGAGCATGAATGTATTGTAGTGGGTGAGACACAGGCAAATTGTCTGAATGACTTCTCTTGAACATATCAGCGACACTGATGATGGATTGGTAGCGTTAACCCCAAAGATGGACGGTGTGACGGACCAATGGTGATGACCAATGAATGGAACAACCCAACCTGGCTTGGATGCGGAAGGAAAGTGTCATGTTCAAGAGCGACTTGCTACCAATAAAGATTTTTCAAGTTTTCTTCCTAAGTTTCCCCAGTCATTGTTGACCAGTACCTCTTTATTTTTGTCAAGCTTGAGGAGTATAACATATGCTTGTTCTATAATTGGCCCCTCGGGTGAACCTGTCGCTATATTTTAGCGAGCCTAGCGACAGTGAAACTCGTTCTCGTCCATTTGGATGAGTTTGTCGCTATTTAGTTTTAACGAGTTTAACGACAAAGATAACTCGGTCCTTTTCAATTTTAGAGAGTCTAAAAAGGGACGGAAAGGAGACTCCAAAGATTCTTTTTCGTCATATAATCCCTTAAGTCTGAAAAAGCATAAAATAATATGAAAGGGATGAATTTTCGATAGTTTTAACGAGCCGAACAAGACAAGCGCTCGATCTTTTTGTGTAATAATCCCTCAGGTCCAGAAAGATTAAAATCTATAGGAGGGATAGCACTTTCGATGACTTTAATGAGCCAGAGAGGCTAATCACTCGGCAATCTTTTCATATTTTATGAGTCAGTTGAAAAGAGCTTAAAGGAGACTTGTTTTTCGAGGAACGAGTGATGATTTCGGGTAGTAGTTCATTCCAGGTAAGGTTTGGAATTTTCCAATCACGACAGTGTCACAAGGATGGCTAGTTGAATCACTCTTCGCAAATGTTCCTCGAAAGGGTAAACAATCATATGGAGGTGAATGGTCAGCTAAAAACAGAGTGGAGGTGATGATGAGAACACGACCAAGGCTAAAAAACTAGGGATAAGGCATTCATAATGGTTATTTACCGGTTCATTTTTTTAATGAGCTTAAACTCAGGGGGAAACATTTGCTCATGGCTTATGTTTATTTTTTAACGAGCTTGAACTATGCGTTAAAACTGCTCGTGGCAAGTTTATTTTTAAACGAGCTTGAACCCTGCGGTAACACTGCTCGCCAGTGGTATAATAAGGATGTCTCATTCAAGATGCCATTTTTTATGGGGCTTGCACCTTTTGGAAGCTTTGCTCTAGATCCTTTCTTTATGCAAGCTAGGAAACGACCAGCCTTACGGGTTTAAAGGGTTAGAGGTCCTACAAATTTTAAAAATAAATGGTCACTCTTCGCTTGCATGCAGAAAGGTTTGCATGCCCCTAGTTATAGCGAAAAATTTCCAGGTTCCCATGAGATAAAATGCTTCCATGGCGATGTCTACCGAAATAGACAAAGGTGAGTGGCAGAGATGCTTTTACTCACATAACTTTAATGAAGGTATCTTATTCCATCCTAATCCCATTTTCTTGTGAGGACGGGTGTGTCAGACTAGTCATATATCCCCTGCGGAAACCTACTCTATACCCAAGGTTTTCCTGCCGAAACAGACCAGGGTGCATGCCCCTTGGGTTTCAGTCATATCCTCCTAAATCACTCATGCTCATCAGGTGGACAGACTGGAGATCGATGAGACATTCCTTGCGTGAAAAGACCATTTAGGGATGGAATTTGACTATTTGCGATGTGAGAACTGGGGAATGACATTTGGTCTATGAGCTTGACCATTCTGCCTTCGTGCGGAAAACACATTACTCTAAAGAGTGAGGAGACGATGGCTCCCATGCAATAAATATAGTCGCGTCCAAGGAGTAGATATAATCCAAGGGTCCTTGAACTACCATCATGTTCATGTGAACAGTTTTCCTTCTCAAAGTAATGGGCACATTTGGAAGGATCCCTAATGGTTGACTGGTTCCTTTGTCAAAGCCTATCAGATTTCTCATTTCATGCAAAAGCGATGGCAAACCAAGCGCTTTCCAAGAAGTTGAGGAAAGGATACTCACAAAAGCCCCTTCATCCATGATGGTACTAGCCATGACGATTCTGTAAGCTTGTACAATGATTAGGAATGGTACACTAGCTGGTATACGGGGTCTACCTAGTAGATTCCAGTCGAAGGAAACAACTAGGTTGCTTGGAGGTGGGACCGAATAGACGGTCGGGTATGACTCTGATGAACTTCCTTCTTGCAATAAAGGAACGGGTGGACTGCCCCCAAGTTCATCAGAGTCTATGTTTATGAAAAGAATTTGAACGGTGTCGTTCTCTTTCTCTTCAGTGATGGTATCATTTGAAGATGAACACTCTGAAGGCAAGACTGGGTCAACTGTCGTCTCTACCTTTTGACTTTTGTCTGGTATGGATTCAGAGGGTTCATTTTCAATGATATATGCTTCGGCCGACCACAATGGCGGGCCAGCCAAATTTTCAACCAGCGTTGGACTTGGCAAGAGTTTTTTATATCCAGGAGGGAGCCATAGCGGTGAAGCAGGACGGTCATCCAAAACTCTTTTAGCTTTGTCAAGGAAGGGACAACAGTGGATGGCATGATTTCCTTCACACAATTTACAAGGAAATCTGGGATTCCTTTTCTGTCTAGATACTTCACTTTCACTAGTTGATGGTGTGCATTCAATATGATCATCAAAGGTTGACGACACCGGATTGTGCAAATGAGGAGACCAGTCCCTTAAGATCTGAGGGATGCAGGGACAATCTCGGTGATAGTGGTCTACATTTCAAATGACACAAGGAGATTTAGGTTTAGACGGTGCGGTGTGAGGGTTTTCACTAGATGACGCTTGGTTGCCCCTTTGGATTTTGGTTCCTTTTTCTTCTTTTCCTTTTTCTCTTTCTGCCTCTTCTTCTTCTCAGTTACTCGATTTTAGCTTTACCAGCTTTATCAAGTGAAGAGGAAGGAGGAGAGGGAGAATCAGATGAAGTAGAAGGTTGGTGGGAAACTCTAGTATCATCTAGTTGTTGACTTGACTATTCAGGAATTACGGTATTCTGAACGACAAAGGTAGAGAAGAGCCAGACAGGCAAACCAATCGTCAACCTTGGAAGTGACAATGTGGCCATATGGGGTGCACCAACATCTCCCTAAGAGGAGAAGGGACTAGGATTTCCTCCAAGGGGAATTCCTTGGTTGGTAGACTCCATTTTTCTCAACTTAAAGACCAATGAGGGAATTTGTGATGTTATTCCGATTAAAATAAATTTTAGACACTTTGACACAACTTGTTTTTTCAATTTTAAAGGGTTGAGAAAAAACAAAAGATGAATCTAGTCGCCTTTGATTTTTAGTGAGCCCAAAGTGACAAGTGCTCAGAGGACCTTTTCTTTTAAGGAGTCTGAAAAGGAGCAAAATAGACTTCTCTGGAGATCTAGTTAGAGGGAATTACCAAACCAATCGCAAAACTGCAGAATACTTTTTACGGTACGGTAGTCAATCTTCCTGAATGTTGTGTTCAGTGCATTGCGATCGATAGGGCGGCAGACATGGCTTACTAAGGATAAAGGATGCAGCCTATTATGGTCTTCCAATATATACTCGACGGTACGTGGGAGCACAAGTCTGTACTGGCACTTGTTGTCTCAGAGTGGAGGAATCACCCAACCAACAATGAAAACAACAATTACCAGATTTTATGACACCGGAATATGTCTCTAGCCTAGACCTCTAGATGTTGTGCGTTAGGTTCCAAAGCGTTGTTAGATTCATTGAATTTATTTTATGTTGATCTTTCTTAACAATTTTCCTTTTAGGTTCACCGCGTGATGTGTAAATAATTCCTAAAATGCAGTCTAAGATGATAAACAAACGTTTAATCTTCTTTCGGAAATGAAAATCCTAGCTACTAAGGAAAGAAAGTTAAGAATATTTCTGCAAAGAGCACAGAGCACATGCTAAATGCACAGTCCTAAATCAAACCAAGC
>APFE030262450.1:299506-327890 GCA_000404065.3 Pinus taeda
CCAGAAAACCAACAACACTTCTCTACAAGATACAAGATTCCAACCTCTGGATCTCTATGATGAGGGATCCATATATAGATGATTGTAGGGGGGTGAGTCATCTTTTGGGGTCTTAATTAGTGTCCTCTCTCTGATAGTTCTTGATTTCACTTGGAGACTGATGATCTCTTACTCATCCCTGGTCGAAAACAGAGAGGCAAGTGTCAGAGGGGAAGTTTCTGGAAGATTCCATAATCTTCCACCTCGCAAATTGTCTCTGCCATTTGTCCATTCTCACCCATCACACCCTACAGAGGGGCCATTCAGTATGCATCGCACCCTTTACAATGGGAAGGTGATATGCATCGCACCCTCTGCACTGGGTATTCAGTATGGTCCAGTTTTGACCATTTCTGAGCAGTTTTTAGTGGAGAACTTCTGGGAGATGATGTAATTAGCTGACATTGTTCCTTTAGGCAGTGAAGCAACACTTTATGGACTTAGGAGCCCTTAGTTTATGGGCATTTATGATTGGGTTTTAAGTGCCCAAAAATGTCTATAACAATTATGCAATCCTAGAAATGAGCAATCTGTCTTCCTTCCTAGAAGTACGCAGAAACTACCTCAAATCCCAATCTGAACTCCACACTTCGCAAGAACAGTCATCAAGCCTCCTTCCTTCTTGCTAGAGCCTCGCATTGTGCAAAGACCTGAGCCTGCACTGCTCCTAGAAACTGAATAGAGATGTCCTCCCAGTGACTTCCCTTAGTTGGGATTCACTATTCCCAAAAATTATGCAGAATTTTCCTCTGGTCCCTCTGCTATCCTACCTTGTCTTCCATCTAGAAACTATGCAAAGGTGTCCCTCAGGGTCCCACCTTGCAACTGCCACTGGTGTCCTCAACTGCACAATCTTGCCTCCCAACCGCCTTTACGTAGTTTTCCCTGACAATGAAGACTGCACCTTCAAATTCCTCATCCAAGAATGAGTTACACTTTGTGCAGTATCAGTGACCAGTCCTCTTGCATGTCACCTGGAACTACATAGTGCACAATCACTGGGCCCTCTTCCCAGCATATCACCTATCCTAGGCCCGGACCACAAAGAAAAATGTATCATGCTAGACTAGGAGGTTCTAGATTTTATGTTGTCCTATCATGGGTGAATTACAAGAACATGTACATAGATAGATCATGGCAAACTGATAAACGAGATGAAGGAGCACACATGCTAAAATATTTACTTGCATCTGAATGAACAAAAGAAGCACATGGGGTAGAAAGCGAAAGGAAAATATGCATGGAACCATATTGCAAGATAAAGACCATTGAAGACCTTGCAGTATCACGCCATGCAGAGGATAAGGCAAACCACAATTGAGAGTACATATGTCACTTAACAATGCAACATATTGACATGGCCACCACAACCAACCAGTACATATTAGCAGTGTCATGTCAAGTTGTGTCATGAATTGTTGAGGCCACATCACCACTATGGCCCATATCTATTGTAACTGAACGTAATGTAAATTGAAAGTCCAATGGATGCACAGAAGAAGTTTAAGAGTCATGTTGGTTGAAAATTCATAAGAATTTGAATGGTCATGAGGGTAGTCCAAGAGTCATAAGGGTCAAGCATCATCCTTGGCTATATATACCCCTCCCATTGTATGAGAAATTACTTTTCACCTTGGCTTCTCCCACATAGCCTTTAGATTTTCTAGTCAGTTCTTTGGGGAGAAAGGAGTGGCTCCAATGTCTCAATACTAGGACTAGTGATGTATTGTGTATAGATGTGTCTGGGGAATTTTGCTTAATTCAAAAGCCTATTAAGGCTAGCAATTTTCCATGCATGTTTGCTTAACCTATACTAAGATAGTTGAACTAATTTGGTTGTTTTAGTACATACATTGTTGAGAATGTTTTGTCTTGGTTATCACCTTTATCTCATCTGTGTCGACTACTCCGTAGGACATTAGAAATACTTTTTTTCTTACTTGTTATAACGACTGTCACATCTGTATGG
Organism: Pinus taeda; assembly: GCA_000404065.3. Lineage (NCBI taxonomy): Eukaryota > Viridiplantae > Streptophyta > Pinopsida > Pinales > Pinaceae > Pinus > Pinus taeda. Next base: position 301,515 of record APFE030262450.1, read on the forward strand.
ACTACTCTGCTAAATGGTGTACGGTTTTTCCCTTGCACCTCGATTTTAATGACTGCCACATCCGCTATAGACTATTCCGCTGGATGCTGGACAAACCCTTTCTGGTTTGTGTGTGTCTCTTCCCAGGTGGTACTATTACCTCTCACTTAGAGGCTCACTTTACTCTCCCCCTTTGCAGTAAGAGAACCTTGACACAACTACATTACACACTCACCAGGCACATGTACCTTGCTATTTAAAGATATCAGAGTAACACTCTCATGTGCTGACAACTAGAGCCAAGGGATATCTTTAACTATATGGAAACTAGGCCTTTATATCAAATGGGACTCCTACACTAAATAGTGTGAGGTCTAGGTTGAAATTCATATCAAGGAGATCCCCTTGGTTGATGGATTTCTAGCACTGTCAATAGAAGAGAAATCCTACCATACTCTTAGGATGAGGTCGCTTATACATGATCAAATATATATCTTGTGAAGGGAGATTGAGCATGTTCGATGCCTATCATTTTAGGTTAATTAATGAGTTAAAATCCAAATTTAAATTTCCTCTCCTTCAAAGACTTAGTGTTCCCCATTTCCTCCTGCACTTAGTCATTGAATTGAGCCAGAAGGTGAGGGAAGGAAAGCATCAACACTTAGCCCACCATGGCCTCATCAAGTTAATTGTGATGGATGATTTGAGCCACTTAAGGAACCATGACCTCTATAATGGTTTTTTGGACATGGATAGGGATATATTCATTAAAAACCAAGCCAACACACCTGGAGAAACACCAACCTCTAGGACTGGAGGTAGGGAAGGAAAAATGAAAGAAGAAGAGACAGACAAAACAAAAGAAGAAGAGGCAAGAAGAAAATAGGAAGAAGAAGAAACAAGAACAAAGGGAGAATAAGTAGATGTTAAGGAAGAATAATAAGGAAAGCAAGTAGAAGTAAAGGGAATCCCTGAGAATACTTCTAAATCCAAAGGAAAAGATAAGAAAGGACATCAAACAAGTCTCTCTCCAGGGAATTCAGAGCAAGAAGTGGCTGTCACATTGGCCACATTGAGAACTCCTATCAAGCCCAAAAGGAGGCAATAGAAGCAAGGTTCCCTATATTTCAAAACAAGGAAAAGCACTAGGATTAGGTAGGGGAAGCCACAACCTCCTTGAAAGGTCCTTGTCACTATTAAGGAGTCACCTAGTAAAAAGGGAGAAGTGGGGACTAGTGAAGGAAAAGTTGAGGAGATTACCTCTCCTAAGGGAAAAATCAAACCAAATATGACATATGAGAGAAGGCCCACGACCAGGGAAGTGAACTTCAATAAAATCAAGACAGAATCTACCCTTGAGAAAGAAGAAAAAAATGAGCTACAAGAAAAACATGGGTAGCTATAGGAGAAAAAAAGAATGGTACAGGAGAAAAAAAAAAGCTACAAGAAGGAGAGACCACCTTAAAATTAGATGAGAAAGGACTCTAATAGCTTCAATAACTTGATCCACAACCTATAGTAGGGTCCTATTACAAATTTGCCGAGGGAGTAAGGATCATACCTGAAACGTTTGTTTTCCCACTCCTCTATGAGTTGGAAATAGATAGAGGCTTAACACATAGGTGGATCCAAATTGCCAAATCTAATAATGTAGAATATATGGACCTCATGGAGGATAAAGTCACAAATTTGGGTAAGGACTTGATTTATTTGAGACGAAGAGAGTTAATTATGAGGGAACAATTATAGAGAACAAATACAAGGTTGATCTTACTTATCTTCTAATTCCATGTGCCTCCACGCAAATTGTTTAACATATGTCTATACCCATTTGGACATATGTGCGTGGACCATCCCGTACATTATATTTATCTGTTAGCCACATCTGAGGATTCCTAAAATGCATGTGCATCATTCTCTTGCATTCACACCAGTCCTCAAAGCTTCCTTGGTGCATACCCACCACCTCACAAGCATAGTGTGTAGTACCCATTTCAAAGCCTCAAAACATTGTTGTTCTGGCACCTCCCTTTCAAATCTATTCAAGAAAGCATCTACCTCACTTAACCCATCATATGTAGGTAGATCCCTCACTTCTGTTGATACGCAGCGCAATGATCTTGTCATCATATTACAGTTCAGCATGGTCACCTCATGCAACCCATTCTTCCATCACTCTATCTCTTTATCAGAATCCGATGTACAAGAGCTTTCGTGCTCCCATTAAATCCATCCATCCGCGATGGGATTTACCCAGTCTTTCTCTCATGCGGTTATCTTGTAGATGCATTCCAAATAATCATCTCTTTCATAGTCGTGCATAAGCTCTATGTAGCACGATCCTTCTGCAGGGTCCAAAGGTATGACTATGCGCAGAGATTTTCTCAAAAATCATCTTGCGCTTCTTTATATTTATCACCCTATTCATGTCAGTGGCCCAATCAATTTCTAAGAGTGCGAGATAGGGGTTGTTGTCATCAACAATCTCTATCACTTCAAAGTCTTCTAGTGTGCTTGCTTCTTCAATATCCATGGTGATTCCCTGTAATCTCCCCATGGGTATTATCTTTTATTGGTTCGCCATTCGCAGTTGGATAGGATACCATTGCAGCATAGGCCTTCCCATGTGCTCCCATGTCTGCCTCGACAGAACGTTCACATCCGACCCTAGGTCTAGAATTACTTGGTCCATCTCATATTCTCCAATCTGCATAGTCAACCTCATTTCTCTTCCCGTCCTTGTCCCATGATTTCCAATCTTTTGGACTATGCACGGTTCTCCTAGCATGGTCCCAGCACATCTATTAATGAGTTCCTGCAATCCTTTACAGCCTTACTATCATGCAGTAGCTTCATGCATGTTTCTAGGAACATCGTTAGCATCGATGGGTCCATTTTTGGCTCTGGTCTGTCTTTGCTTCCTAAAGTGGAGGCATCAGCGAAGCTCTTCCTAGCTTCCATGAAGGTTTCCTTAGCATGCTCCAAATAAAACTTTGGTTCTTCCATGAAGGTTTCCTTGCAAACCCAAGTAATATCTTCAGGTTGTTTGCCTTTATCATCCTATGTTGTAATTCCACTTCAGAGCACAATGTTCACATTGGGGTCTTCCTTGCGTGGCTCAGGGATCATCATCTACAGGTTCTGAGTCGGGGGAGGTTAGAGTGCTTCCTTGTCGCGCAGAGCTATCAGCATAGGAAAATCCATCTCATGAACAAGCAAGGTACAATATAGACATGATGGATGCGTTGGATTCATACAGTTGTAGGCATAATGTCCTGGCCCGCCACAATTGTTACATATCAACTATCCGTGACCTCTTCCAGGTCCTCCTCCACCTCGACCTCATCTGCACCCCTGAAATCTAGCGCCGCTCCTTCGTTTTGGTCAAGGGTCCATGTTTCAGCCTGAACTCTATAGGTGCGAGTCATATCCATCATCATCTCACAACTTCTATAGGTGCCCTCATCATGTCCCACTGATCTACAGAAATTACAGAACAACTGTTGTGAATTTTGTGTGTACTTCTACAATAGATGATAGTTGTCTATAACATGAATTCCTCCTATTTGGCAAATTGTACACCACAAAGTAGGCATCACACTAGGTCCTACTTGTGCCTATGGTATTAAAAGCATTAGCCCTCCTTGATAATTTGCAAACACCAGGCAATGGTCCTTGTCATGTCACTGACCCTTGCATTTAACACACCATATCTCTTCGCGCACTTCTGGTCAGGTTGTCATGTCCTGTTTCAGACTCTGCATCTCAAGGCATAAGTTTTTTAACTACACATGTATCTGTTGAACTCCCAAGTTAGGATCCTAAATTAGGGTCTCATACAGCCTCATTGTGATCTCCAAGGCCTCTACCTGGGTTGTTAACCTCTGTTGCGACAACGCATTCCTTAAATGCGGCGTTAGCGATGCCGCAAACCATTCGCGGTGTTGTCCATCCTTCAAAGTCATATTAGCTTCGTGAATTGTGCACTTCAGTCTCTAATCCAACTCCTAAGGGGTCCCACCTGGTAGCATTGTGATCTCTTTCAATCCAATGATCGACTGCGCCTCTAACTTTGGCCGACCGAATTCTATGTTCAGCACAACTTCAATATCTACAATCCCCGCATTCAGATTGTCATTAGAATGCTTAATGTACCAGGTTAGCACACGATCCTATAGAGCATTGACCAACATGACTTTATTTAATATTATCATCTGTAACTCCCTGTGCTTCCCATACATCCCTTATCACGAACCAAAACTGGTCTGGATCTTTGCTTCCTACTCCCTTGAACGCCAGTAACTTTATCGCGCTTGCCATATTGACTCATGGTGGTGGCGGAGGTGGTACGGGAAAAGATGGGGGTGAAGATAGTGAAGCTGGTGGTGGCGTGGGTGGGGGTGGTATGTGCTGAATCCTTTGCCTTATCAAATTGATCACAATCCTCAGTGAGACCTTCATGAGCTCTTCCTCGTCCCCTCATAGAGGTGAAATCAAGGGGCTAGTTTCTAATTCTGCACTATCTTCGTTTCTGTAAATTCTCCCACTTCGCATAGCCCCGAACATCAATGGATTTTCATAATATGCCTTTCACACAGTAGCATTTTAATCTGAGTGTTTAGAGACTTAACTTACTTACCTCACAGTCCTTTGAGAAAGCGTCACTCTGCCTCACTATAGCTAACTAAAGTATCTACCATGAACTCAGTAATGAATCCTCCTATAATCCAATCGAGCCAATGATCAACAGCATGTGCGATCTTATCCTCCAATACTTCCAATATGTGCACCAATTCTGGGGTCCACACAATAGGACTATCAAGCTTACACCTTCCTTAGCTATCTACTAGCTTCACGATCCACTCATACAGCTCAATAGGGAAAGATGCGCAAAAAATTTGTTGGATCTCTGTCTACAGGTAGCTGTCTAACCACTCTTCTTTTGATAATCATGGATTCCTGTTCTGTTGCACCGTAAATTTCTAGATTCTCCTATCCAACCTATTATCACTCAGGTTTTCCCAGAAGTTGTAAGAAGGGGAAAGGAAGCCGAGGTAACCACAAACCAATCTTTTAGATACAGATTCTAGCTAATCTGCATCCAAAGAGGGCTCTCTCTTCAAGTTTTAGCTTTGTTTTGAACGATATTAGGCTAGTTGTGAAGTTTGGGAGTTTTGTTTGAGTTTGGGTGGTGAGATTCTATAGCAGAGGGGCAAGACTGACTAGTTTAGGCCATTGGGCTAATGGAGTCAAGTAAGATGGCTTAACTAGATTTGGTTTCTTGACAAAGGATGGTTTCACAGGGCAAGATGGTCAAACAAGAAACAAATAAAGACTTGGGATAGATGAAATGGTTTCAAAATGGGTGAAGGTCAATTAAGAATCCTTCAGCCTATTTCAAGAGGGAACTTGAATGATTACTAATAAAGAGCAGTTAAGTATTCTTTAATAAATAATCAAAATGAAAGAATTAGAAAATAGGAGCAATGAAGATTTCACTATTTATTTTAATCCAGAAGAAAACATAGAAAATAATAACGATTAAAAACATAGTGCAATCAAGCATATTCTGAATTACTCTTTTTCGTTTATATTCAGGTATGAAACAAAGATGATATAAGATACAAGGAAAACTTTAAAACACAAGGTAGAAATGACTTATTGATCTGGTGTTTGATTCAAGAAATCTGTGAAAAGTCCTTTGCTTCAATTCTTCATCCAGCAAGCCATACGAAAGTTTGATCCAATTAGCACTTTTATTCCAAAATAACCAATATTACAGCAATGTATATGAATCCCCCCAAAATAATTCAAATAAAGAAGTATTTATACTAATTGTGAACTGAAATATCTTGAAAAAATATCAAGATTAGTTTCACAAATATCTCCAACTGTTTACAATAATAGAACTTAATAAAGGACATTCAAAACTAATGAATCTATTTGGAACTATTTCTATGGATTTATGGTGACAAACAAGAGAAAGTCGAATTTGATAGCAACTCTTAGTTAATGATGAGGTATTCCAGTCACTAACTGCTTCCTTCCTTTGTGCATTCTGCAGCAGAAATTCTGTAAATGTAGGGTCCAATGACACGCTTGTATATCTAAATCCATGATAGATATGTAAAATTTGAAAGAGGTTGTTTTAGATAAGAATGTTTTTGAAATAAACCTCTCTCATTTTCACAAAATTTATCTCCAATGGTTCACAATATTTTCTTCAAAACGATGTCAAAAATAGGATCTTGCACAAACTAAAAAGTAGGCTGTGAAAACATGCACTTATCTCCCTCTTGGTAATACCTGTGTAAAAAGTGAGATAGGATTTTGTAGCTTGGCCTGTTAAGAACAAAAAACTCTTCTAATTTCTCGAAATACTTCTTGGATTCGCCACAATAGTTTTTGAAAAACTCTGACTTAAACAAGAAATTTCTGAAGAATGTACAATTTTTGCTCTAATTTCATCTTTTAACCTTCAACTTCTTTTGACTGTTTTTCACTTTTACCTTGGATAAACTTTATTGTAGCTAGTGAAAGTGTTTTCATCTTTGTTTAACCCTTAATTTCTTCATGTTTACTTTTATTGTTTACTATTTACTTTTACTTTTACTGCTCTGTTTTTCATCTATCTTCACTTTGACATGAATTTGTATGCTCTGTTTTGTAATTGTCTTTCCTACTGATTATCTTCATGCTAGCTGATTTACTTGACTTGGTTTTCAATCTGATACTCTTTAACCCTGATACAATTTGATTTTTCTTTACTGTGTCCTTTTACCTTCAATGTGTAGTTTAGGTTTTTACTGTCTGTTTCAATAGTAAATCGTTTAATTTCCTGTCTCCTTTGCTTGTCTTTCAACCATATGTTTTATCTTCCATCTCTGTTTGAATAGATTTGATAACACTCTTGAAGTAAACAAGTCTTATGACTAGTATTAAAACTGTTTATCCAAGGCTGTGGTCTTCTGATCACCTGTAAAACAAAACAAATTGTTAAGAAAGCATTGGTTTGCACGAGAGGTCGAAAAGGTTTCATTTGAGCTTCAGAGGTCTGTGGAGTGAGTCCATAATGCTTTTCGGGAGGTAAACCATGCTTGAATTCGTTAACAGAGGTTTCAGGTGGCACAACATACTACAAAGAAAATGACATTTGTTCGCTTTATTTCACAAAACTGAGGTTGGCGAGGTTTTTTGGTTTTATCAGGCATATGACATAAGTGGGATGTGAAATTTTGTCACTATGTGAAGGGTGGTAAGCGGTTTGTATCACACTATTTATTAAGCTGGGTGGTTTTGGGCCGGGGGCGAGCGAGCATATGGACTGCGCGACGCATGGCGGAGGTACGGGTGGAAAACTGCCTGGTGATCACGAGTTAAAGCGCGGTCACCAGGGGGGGCGCGATATCATCGTCAACCGTTGGATGAAAAGGGAGTGATCGGAGAGTGGACGGGCGTTGGAGACCGCAGAACTTTATTTGTGTGGGCCCGATACATTAAATAGGTTAATAACTATATCAGGGTGATTTATGAATGGCGGCGATGGTTATCAATTAACCTAGAGGGTTAATTAATCCCATATTTTGTGGAGCGTGGGGGGGGGATTAGGTTCTTAATGAATTAGAGATTAATTCATTAATCCCTTTTTAAACTATGACTATGGTCATATTCAACCGGGGGCAGAATATATAAAACGTCAGGGTTTTATATATAGTTAAATAATATGGGAAGGGAAATATTTTTTCCGGGATTTATAAAATATGTGTGTTAATCATTAATATGACTATGAAGTGAAAAAGCGCCAAGTTAAAATATTTCACGTATATATTTAAACTTAGGCTAAAGCTAAAAAGGGATTTTTTAGGTGATATGGTGAATTATTCCTAAGTAAAACATGATTTTTACTTAGGCAATGACTTTATGAAGTCAAATGAATGGTTTATGGATGATTCTAAGTACTTAGGCTTTTAAATCATAGGGCCGAGGGTCCGGCTCTCCAAAAGTTAGAGAAATGCTCTGAGCCCCTTTAATTTTCAAATTCCTTAATACTTTAGGGGTAATTAGTGAAATCTATAGGGAAAAATGTGAATGGAAGTTAGTTATTTGACTTTGTCTTGCTTGAATTGCATCAAGTGTAATGTCTTAGCCTTGTGATGAAAGTGAAAGATTAACACATTTAGAGACATTATCCATCACATATGATTTTGTAACATCATCTACCTACCCTAACTACTTTAACCTAGCATTTTTTCTTCTTTATTTGGGTGCACTTAGACTGGCAAACCCTTATCAATCTTCTTTTCCTTTTACATGGCAAGCCTACCTATGTCTACACTTATTACATCCAAGGGCTTAGATTAAACTGTTGAGCTCCTTTTTATTTACTCTACCTATCTACTTATCTGACAATTTTAAACAGTTTGGTCATATTTTATTCTCTATTCTATAGCATGAAATTGAAAAATGAATGAGCCAAGTTTAAACAGTTTGACTCTTCATGAATTGTGGCAAAAGTAACAAGCTGCACACAATTGTTTATTGTACAAGAGTAAGAAGTAGTGGCATTTAGACTTGCACACTTTCCTGGTCTATTTTTTTTGGGGGTTCATTTCTTTCAATTTTTTGACCATTTTATTCTTTTTACCCTTTGATTTTTCTTTTAGGGTATACCCTCTTTACATTTTTTTATTTTTTTTATTTCTTGAAAATATGGAAAACCTTTGCAACAAGAAAGGTATGAACATATTACAGAGCTCATCAATTCAATCATGAAATATGACACCTATTGGTATAGGAGCATAACACTGGCTCCACTTGGGGATGGCTTTTCCTAGTGGAAAGTCAAGAACAGTAGGTCAGATGGCCTCCAAGTGATTTTGACTGAACTATGGAATCTTCTTCTACTTGTTGCTTTATTTGTATGTATGATAGTAATGTTTCTGGAGCTTAAGGCCTTCTCTTCAGGCTTCAACTTCACAATCTTACCATCCAATCAACACCAAACCTTTATTCTTCCTTCGTGAATCCCACTTGAGCACCTTGTAACTTAGGTAGGAATCTTCAGTCTTGGTCTTTTTATCAAAAATATTTTTAACCTTTTCCTGCACAACCTGAGATCTAACCTGAAACTAAAAGTTGCTGCAACCTTCAAACCAAATTAGTAACTAATCAAGATCTTAGGGCCTTTTGATTGGATTCAAATATTTAAGGATTTATTTCATAATCTACTAAAATTTATTTCATAATCTACTAAAAATTGAATTAAATCAAACTGAAATCCTACCTACTTACTCTAATTAGCTTTCTGATTGCTGGTTAGGTAAAATGAAACAACCAATGCAACCACTCAAGCATCATATACATTGGTGGCCTTTGTTGCTTGTGCTTGTTGGTGTTTAAAATTGAGATCTTGCAATAAAATATAGCTTTGTTAACCTTTGAGAAGATCAGGAAATTTCTAATATCCTTTGTTGGATCTAGAAATTGTACAAAAGGATCTTGTAACATATATATACTATTCTTGAACTAATTCAAACAATTGTACTTCTGTTGTGTATGGCCTGCATGCCATGAAATTGAAATATCACTTTTATCTTTATCACCCTTCATGTTTTCAACTGCACTTTGTGATGATATTTCTACTGATTGTAATGTTTGTCTCGTGAAACCATTATTATCTTGATTTTGAATCTCATAGTCTGTTAATGGAGAAAAATTATGATTGCTTTCATCATCCAAACTATCAGCTATTGGATCATAAAGAACTTGGAAGGATTGCTACAACTTATTACATATAGGTTCAAATGGAACTTCATAGATTTCTACAAGCTGCTCCTCCTTTTCTTTAAAAACTTTGTACCACATTTCCTTTAAAAATTGAAATGATTTAAAACAAAGAGGCATGGAATCATATTGGATCATTTGATCATATGTTCCAGCTTCCAAGTTTTCTTCTACAACCTGACATTCAATGGCATTTTGGGGCTGCAAATCTAGATATGAGAAGTCTTGAACAAAGATTTTATTGCCCTCTAGATAGTTAATATCAAGACTTGTTGACATTTGATTTCTAATTTCATGATAGTTATCTCTAATAAACTAAAATGAATCAAAACAAAATGGTAAAGTTCCTTCACTGATTTCAAAATTTTCTGCACTTTCCTCCTCATTGTTATAGCTGAAATGAACAAGCTGATCACTATTTTCAAGTTGTTGAACTTGAACTTCCTTATTCCCCAATTAGCTTATGATTCCTCTCCAAGGTTAATTTGGATTTGAGAAACATAATCATCATCATACTAATCATATTTGGGTGAATCATCAAAAGAAGTAATGTCATCAAATATACACATTAGATCAGGAGATTGCTCCTCCACATATTGCTCTATGAATCTATCTTCTGGTCTATGGTAGATTGAGTTGGTAGGAATTTGTTCATGAATATCAACCTTTTCCTTTTGTGAAATAGATGTGTCATGGTTATTTTGAACAAAACATTCAACTTTCATTGTGATCTTATGAATCATTTCCTCTATTTTCTTTATCTAAATGTCAAGTTTTTCCTCTTTTTCTGCTTTCAACTTTTCTCTTCTAATTTGCGAATTAACTTCTACATCTACTGACATGTTATGCATCTGTTCCATTGTTAAGGGGTTTCTTTCTCTGAGATAAAATTCTATCACTGAATCAAATGCTCTTGGGTAATAGGCTTGACTAAATCTCTTTGAAAATTGTTGTATTGTTTCATTTGGCTGTCTTTTTAACTTATTATATTCTTCTATGATCACACGAAGATTGACTTTGATTATCCATCTATCAAAGAAGAGTTTGAGAAACTGCTCTACATTTGAGATGCTTGCCTCAGGCAGGGTTTTGAACCGACTCTTGACTTTGTCTTGCAAAGAAAGAGCAAAAAGCCTAATACTGACATCCTCTTCATCTACTTCAAATAAGTTAAGATAACCTTCAAAAGCTTGAATATGTTTTTGGGCAGTGATACCATTCTCTCCATCAAACCTAGGGAGATAATTGGGATAATCGTTAGGGAAAGCATGGAGTGTAGGAGGCAAAATGAGTGGTTTATATCTATCAGGAACTTTATGAGGTGCTGGAATATGTACAGGGATTGTATGATTAGTCTTAATTTTTTTATTCTCCTTAATTGGAAAATGATCTTCATAAGAATTAGAAGACTGTTGTTCAAATGTGTAAGGAGACTTTATATCTACATTTTTCAAAGGAAAATAATAAAAATTTAATCTAAAATCATCTCTAAAATACAATATACATTGAAAAATTTTATCAATGAGAAAGAACATAATGTCTTGGATAACAATCCAGGCTAAAAGCCCAATCTTTTCACATAGTTCTTTAAGGTTCATTCCTCCAGTGGAGTGTTTATTGTAGAATTGATTTTGGAGTCGCCAAGTGGATGATTTTAACCTTTGTGTGTCTGATCCATGTCCACCATCATAGATCAGATCTAAACCTGTAAAACAATTCTGAAGAAAAAGTTAGTTCTCGAGGAAACCAAATTTTGAGTATTTTATGATTATTTTGCTTTTCTATGAATTTTCAAAACAACTTCTATGATTACTTTAAGAGGCTTTAGATATGAGATTTAAAATTTCTTAAAGACTTATTTGACAAGAGGAACTGATCAAGTATTTGAAACCAAATGTTCAATCTATAAACTAGACCAGAGATAGACTGAAGCAGCATTCATTTACTTCTGCAATTGCAAAGCAAGAGAATTTCAAAGACTACCTGGCTAACTTTAGGCTCCATCTGTAGCTTATAAAGTAAACAATAGTAACAAACAAATTATTCAGATCCCCAACAGAGTCGCCACTATGTTATCACTCAGGTTTTCCCAGAAGTTGTAAGAAGGGGAAAGGAGGTCGAGGTAACCACAAACCAATCTTTTAGATACAAATTCTAGCCAATATGCATCCAGAGAGGGCTTTCTCTTTAAGTTTTAGCTTTGTTTTGAAGGATGTTAGGCTAGTTGTGAAGTTTTGGAGTTTTGTTTGAGTTTGGGTGGTGAGATTCAATAACAGAGTGGCAAGACTGACTAGTTTAGGCCATTGGGCTAATGGAGTCAAGTAAGATGGCTTAACTAGAATTGGTTTCTTGACAAAGGATGGTTTCACAAGGAAATATGGTCAAACAGGGAACAAATAAAGACTTGGGATAGATGAAATGGTTTCAAAATGGGTGAAGGGTGATTGAGAATCCTTCAGCCTATTTCAAGAGGGAACTTGAATGATTACTAATAAAGAGCAGTTAAGTATTCTTTAATAAATAATCAAAATGAATGAATTAGAAAACAGTAGCAATGAAGATTTCACTGTTTATTCTAATCCAGAAGAAACCATAGAGAATAATAACGATTAAAAATAGAGTGCAATCAAGCATATTCCGAATTACTCTTTTTTTTTTATCATTCAGATATGAAACAAAGATGATATAAGATACAAGGAAAACTTTAAAACACAACAAAGAAATGACTTATTGATCTGGTGTTTGATTCAAGAAATCTGTGAAAAGTCCTTTGCTTCAATTCTTCATCCAGCAAGCCATACGAAAGTTTGATCCAATTAGGACTTTTATTCCAAAATGACAAATATTACAGCAATGTATATGAATCCCCCCAAAATACTTCAAATGAAGAAGTATTTATACTAATTGTGAACTGAAATATCTTGAAAAAATATCAAGATTAGTTTCACAAATATCTCCAACTGTTTACATTAATAGAACTTAAATAAAGGACATTCAAAACTAATGAATCTATTTGGCACTATTTCTATGGATTTATGGTGACAAACAAAAGAAATTCAAATTTGATAGCAACTCTTAGTTGATGATGAGGCATCCCAGTCACTAACTGCTTCCTTCCTTTGTGCATTCTGTCGTAGAAATTCTGCAAACTTAGGGTCCAATGGCATGCTTGTATATCTCAATCCGTGATAGATATGTAAAAAGTGAAAGAGTTTTTTGTAGATAAGAATGGTTTTGAAATAAAACTCTCTCAGTTTCCCAAAATTTATCTCCAGTTGTTCACCATATTCTCTGCAAAAAGATGTCAAAAAGAGGATCTTGCACAAACTAAAAAATAAGCTGTGAAAACATGCACTTATCTCCCTCTTGGTAATACCTGTGTAAAAAGTGAGATATGTTTTTGTAGCTTGGCCTGTTAAGAACAACTCACTCCTCCAGTTTCTCAAAATAATTCTTGTATAGGCAACAATAGTTTTTAAAAAACTATGACTTAAACAGGAAATTTCTGAAGAATGTACCATTTTTTCTCTAATTTCATCTTTTAACCTTAAACTTCTTTTGACCGTTTTTCACTTTTACTTTTGATAAACTTTATTGTAGCTGGTGAAAGTGTTTTCATCTTCTTTTAACCCTTAATCTCTTCATGTTTACTTTTACTGTTTACTGTTTACTTTTACTTTTACCGCTCTGTTTTTCATCTATCTTCACTTTGACATGAATTTGTATGCTATTTTTTGTAATTGTCTTTCCTGTTGTTTATCTTCATGCTAGCTGATTTACTTGACTTGGTCTTCAATATGATACTCTTTAACCCTGATACACTTTGATTTTTCTTTACTGTGTCCTTTTACCTTCAATGTGTAGTTTAGGTTTTTATTGTCTGTTTCAATAGTAAATCATTTAATTTCCTATCTCCTTTGCTTGTCTTTCAACCGTATGTTTTATCTTCCATCTCTGTTTGAATAGATTTGATAACACTTTTGGAGTAAAGAAGTCTTATGACTAGTATTAAAACTATTTATCCAAGGCTGTGGTCTTCTGATCACCTGTAAAACAAAACAAACTGTTAAGAAAGCATTGGTTTGCACGGGAGGTCGAAAAGGTTTCATTTGAGCTTGAGAGGTTTGTGGAGTGAATCCAGAATGCTTTTCGAGAGGTAAACCATGCTCGAATTGGTTAACAGAGGTTTTAGGTGGCGCAACATACTACAGTGAAAATGACATTTGTTTGCTTTATTTCACAAAATTGAGGTTGGCAAGGCTTTTTAGTTTTATTGGGCATATGACGTAAGCGGGATGTGACATTTTTTCGCTATGTGGAGGGTGGTAAGAGTTTTGTATTACACCACTTTTTAGGCTGGGCGGTTTTGGGCCGGGGGCGAGCTAGCATATGGATTGCACGACGTATGGTGGAGGTACGGGTGGAAAACTGCCTAGTGATCACGAGTTAAAGCGCGGTGACCAGGGGGGCGCGATATCATCGTCAACCGTTGGATGAAAAAGGAGTGATCGGACAGTGGATGGGCGTTGGAGATGGAAGAACTTTATTTGTGCTGGCCCGATACATTAAATAGGTTAATAACTATATCGGGGTGATTTATGAAGGGTGGGGATGGTTATTAATTAACCTAGAGGGTTAATTAATCCTGTATTTTGTGGAGCGGGGGGGGGGATTAGGTTCTTAATGAATTAGAGATTAATTCATTAATCCCTTTTTAAACTATGACTATGTTCGTATTCAACCGGGGGTGGAATATATAAAACGTTGGGGTTTTATATATAGTTAAATAATATGGGAAGGGGAATATTTTTTCTGAGATTTATATAATATGTGTGTTAATCGGTAATATGACTATGAAGTGAAAAAGTGCCAAGTTAAAATATTTTACGTATATGTTTAAACTTAGGCTAAAGATAAAGAGGGATTTTTTAGGTCATACGGTGAATTATTCCTAAGTAAAACATGATTTTTACTTAGGCAATGACTTTATGAAGTCAAATGAATGGTTTATGGATGATTCTAAGTACTTAGGCTTTTAAATGATAGGGTCGAGGGTTCGGTCCCTCCAAAAGTCAGAGAAATGCTCTGAGCCCCTTTAATTTTCAAAGTCCTTAATACTTTAGGGGGAATTAGTGAAATCTTTAGGCAAAAATGTGAATGGAAGTTAGTTATTTGACTTGAAAAATGTGAATGGAAGTTAGTTATTTGACTTTGTCTCGCTTGAATTGCATCAAGTGTAATGTCTTAGCCTTGTGATGAAAGTGAAAGATTAACACATTTAGAGACATTATCCATCACATATGATTCTGCAAGATCATCTACCTACCCTAACTACTTTAACCTAGCATTTTTTCTTCTTTATTTGGGTGCACTTAGACTGGCAAACCCTTATCAATCTTATTTTTCTTTTACATGCAAGCCTACCTAAGTCTACACTTATGACATCCAAGGGCTTAGATTAAACTGTTGAGCTCCTTTTTATTTACTCTACCTATCTACTTATCTGCCAAGTTTAAACAGTTTGGTCCAATTTTATTCTCTATTCTACAGCATGAAATTGAAAAATGAATGAGCCAAGTTTAAACAGTTTGACTCTTCATGAATTGTGGCAAAAGTAACAAGATGCACACAATTATTTATTGTACAAGAGTAAAAAGTAGTGGAATTTAAACTTGCACAATTTCCTAGTCTATTTTTGTTTGGGGTTCATTTCTTTCACTTTTTTGACCATTTTATTCTTTTTACCCTTTGATTTTTCTTTTAGGGCATACCCTCTTTACATTTTTTAATTTTTTTGATTTCTTGAAAATATGGAAAACCTTTGCAACAAAAAAGGTATGAACATATTACAGAGCTCATCAAGTCAATCATGAAATACGACACCTATTAGTATAGGAGCATAACACTAGCTCCACTTGGGGATGGCTTTTCCTAGTGGAAACTCAAGAATAGCAGGTCAGATGGCCTCCAAATGATTTTGACTAAACTATGGAATCTTCTTCTGCTTGTTGCTTTATTTGTATGTATGACAGTCATGTTTTTGGAGCTTAGGGCCTTCTCTTCGGGCTTCAACTTCACAATCTTACCATCCAATCAACACCAAACCTTTATTCTTCCTTCTTGAATCCCACTTGAGCACCTTGTAACTTAGGTAGGAAACTTTAGTCTTGGTCTTTTTATCAAAAATATTTTTAACCTTTTCCTGCACAACTTGAGATCTAACCTGAAACTAAAAGGTGTTGCAACCTTCAAACCAAATTAGTAACTTATCAAGATCTTAGGGCCTTTTGATTTGATTCAAATATTTAAGGATTTATTTCATAATCTACTAAAATTTATTTCATAATCTACTAGAAACTGAATTAAATCAAACTGAAATCCTACCTACTTACTCTAATTAGCTTTCTGATTGCTAGTTAGGTAAAATGAAACAACCAATGCAACCACTCAAGCATCATATACATTGGTGACCTTTGTTGCTTGTGCTTGTTGGTGTTTAAAATTGAGATATTGCAATCAAATATAGCTTTGTTAACCTTTGAGAAGATCAGGAAATTTATGATCTCCTTTGTTGGATCTAGAAATTGTACAAAAGGATCTTGTAACATATATATACTATTCTTGAACTAATTCAAACAATTGTACATCTGTTGTGTATGGCCTGCATGCCATGAAATTAAAATATCACTTTTATCTTTATCACCCTGCATGTTTTCAACTACACTTTGTGATGATATTTCTACTGATTTTAATGTCTGTCTGGTGAAACCATTATTATCTTGATTTTGACTCTCATAGTCTGTTAATGGAGAAAAATTATGATTGCTTTCATCATCCAACCTATCAGCTATTGGATCATAAAGAACTTGGAAGAATTGCTGCAACTTCTACATATAGTTTCAAATGGAACTTCATAGATTTCTACAGGTTGCTCCTCCTTTTCTTTAAAAATTTTATACCACATTTCCTTTAAAAATTGAAATGATTCAAAACAAAAAGGCATGGAATCATCTTGGATCATTTGATCATATGTTCCAGCTTCCAATTTTTCTTCTGTAACCTGACATTCAATGGCATTTTGGGGCTGCAAATCTAGATATGAGAAGTCTTGAACAAAGATTTTATTCCCCTCTAGATAGTTAATATCAAGAATTGTTAACATTTGATTTCTAATTGCATGATAGTTATCTCTGATAAACTGAAATGAATCAAAACAAAATGGTAAAGTTCCTTCACTGATTTCAAAATTTTCAGCACTTTCCTCCTCATTCTCATAGCTGAAATGAACAAGTTGATCACTATTTCCAAGTTGTTGAACTTGAACTTCCTTATTCCCCAAATTAGCTTCTGATTCCTTTGCAAGGTTAATTTGGATTTGAGAAACATAATCATCATCATACTGATCATATTTGGGTGAATCACCAAAAGAAGTAATGTCATCAAATATACACATTAGGTGAGGAGATTGCTCCTCCACATATTGCTCTATGAATCTATCTTCTGATCTATGGTAGATTGAGTTGGTAGGAATTTGTTCGTGAATATCAACCTTTTCCTTTTGTGAAATAGATGTGTCATGGTTATTTTGAACAAAACATTCAACTTTCATTGTGATCTTATGAATCATTTCCTCTGTTTTCTTTATCAAAATGTCAAGTTTTTCCTTTTTTTCTGCTTTCAACTTTTCTCTTCTAATTTGCAAATTAACTTCTACATCTACTGCCATGTTCTGCATTTGTTCCATTGTTAAGGGGTTTCTTTCTCTAAGATAAAATTCTATCACTGAATCAAATGCTCTTGGGTAATGCAAAAGAGTTGAATCAGGGGGAGGTCTTATATTTGATGGCATTGAATAATAGGCTTGATTAAATCTGTCTGAAAATTGTTGTATTGTTTCATTTGGATATCTTTTTAACTGATTATATTCTTCTATGATCACAAGAAGATTGACTTTGATTATCCATCTATCAAGGAAGAGTTTGAGAAACTGCTCGAGATTTCAGATGCTTGCCTCAGGCAGGGTTTTGAACCAATTCTTGACTTTGTCTTGCAAAGAAAGAGCAAAAAGCCTAATACTGACATCCTCTTCATCTACTTCAAATAAGTTAAGATAATCTTCAAAAGCTTGAATATGTTTTTGGGCAGTGATACCATTATCTCCATCAAACCTAGGGAGATAATTGGGATAATCGTTAGGGAAAGTGTGGAGTGTAGGAGGCAAAATGAGTGGTTTATATCTATCAGGAACTTTATGAGGTACTGGAATATGTACAGGGATTGTATGATTAGTCTTAATTTTTTGATTCTCCTTAATTGGAAAATGATCTTCATAAGAATTAGAGGACTGTTGTTCAAATGTGTAAGGAGACTTTATATCTACATTTTTCAAAGGAAAATAATAAAAATTCAATCTAAAATCATCCCTAAATTACAATATACATTGAAAAATTTTATCAATGAGAAAGAACAGAATGTCTTGGATAACAATCCAGGCTAAAAGCCCGATATTTTCACATAGTTCTTTAAGGTTAATTCCTCCAGTGGACTGTTTATGTAGAATTGATTTTGGAGTCGCCAGGTGGGTGATTTTAACCTTTTTGTGTCTGATCCCTGTCCACGATCATAGATTAGATCTAAACCCATAAAACAATTCTGAAGAAAAAGTTAGTTCTCCAGGAAACCAAATTTAGAGTATTTTATGATTATTTTGCTTTTTTATGAATTTTCAAAACAACTTCTATGATTTCTTTAAGAGGCTTTAGATATGAGATTTAAAATTTCTTAAAGACTTATTTGACAAGAGGAATTTATCAAGTATTCGAAACCAAATGTTCAATCTATAAACTAGACCAGAGATAGACTGAAGCAACATTCATTTACTTCTGCAATTGCAAAGCAAGAGCATTTCAAAGGCTACTTGGAAAACTTCAGGCTCTGTCTGTAGCTTATAAAGTAAACAATAGTAACAAACAAATTATTCAGATCCCCAGCAGAGTTGCCAATATATTATCACTCAGGTTTTCCCAGAAGTTGTAAGAAGGGGAAAGGAGGCCAAGGTAACCACAAACCAATATTTTAGATACAGATTCTAGCCAAACTGCATCTAGAGAGGGCTTTCTCTTTAAGTTTTAGCTTTGTTTTGAAATATATTAGGCTCGTTGTGAAGTTTGGGAGTTTTGTTTGAGTTTGGGTGGTGAGATTCAATAACAGAGGGGCAAGACTGACTAGTTTAGGCCATTGGGCTAGTGGAGTCAAGTAAGATGGCTTAACTGGAATTAGTTTCTTGACAAAGGATGGTTTCACAAGGCAACAAGGTCAAACAGGGAACAAATAAAGACTTGGGATAGATGAAATGGTTTCAAAATGGGTGAAGGGCAGTTAAGAATCCTTCAGCCTATTTCAAGAGGGAACTTGAATGATTACTAATAAAGAGCAGTTAAGTATTCTTTAATAAATATTCAAAATGAAAGAATTAGAAAACAGGAGCAGTGAAGATTTCACTGTTTATTCTAATCCAGAAGAAAACATAGAGAATAATAACGATTAAAAACATAGTGCAATCAAGCATATTTCGAATTACTCTTTTTCAGTTATCATTCAGATATGAAACAAAGATGATATAAGCTACAAGGAAAACTTTAAAACACAAGGTAGAAATGACTTATTGATTTGGTGTTTGATTCAGGAAATCTATGAAAAGTCCTTTGCTTCAATTCTTCATCCAGCAAGCCATACGAAAGTTTGATCCAATAAGAACTTTTATTCCAAAATAACCAATATTACAGCAATGTATATGAATCCCCCAAAAATACTTCAAATGAAGAAGTATTTATACTAATTGTGAACTGAAATATCTTGAAAAAATATCAAGATTAGTTTCACAAATATCTCCAACTGTTTACATTAATAGACCTTAAATAAAGGAAATTCAAAACTAATGAATCTATTTGGAACTATTTCTATGGATTTATGGTGACAAACAAGAGAAAGTCAAATTTGATAGCAACTGTTAGTTGATGATGAGGCATCACAGTCACTAACTGCTTCCTTCCTTTGTGCATTCTGCTGCAGAAATTCTGCAAACTTAGGGTCCAATGACACGCTTGTATATCTCAATCTATGATAGATATGTAAAAAGGGAAAGTGGTGTTTGTAGATAAAACTATTTTTGAAATAAACCTCTCTGAGGTTCCCAAAATTTATCTCCAGCTATTCACAATATTCTCTGCAAAAAGATGTCAAAAACAGGATCTTGCACAAACTAAAAAATAAGTTGTGAAGACATGCACTTATCTCCCTCTTGGTAATACCTGTGTAAAAAGTGAGATAGGTTTTGGTAGCTTGACCTGTTAGGAACAAAAATCTCCTCTAGTTTCTTGAAATACTTCTTTTATTGGCCACAATAGTTTCTGAAAAACTATGACTAAAACAGGAAATTTCTGAAGAATGTACCATTTTTGCTCTAATTTCATCTTTTAACCTTAAACTTCTTTTGACCATTTTTCACTTTTACTTTGGATAAACTTTATTGTAGCTGGTTAAAGTGTTTTCATATTTGTTTAACACTTAATGTCTTCATGTTTACTTTTACTGTTTACTATTTACTTTTACTTTTACCGCTCTGTTTTTCATCTATCTTCACTTTGACATGAATTTGTATGATTTGTTTTGTAATTGTCTTTCCTGTTGTTTACCTTCACGCTAGCTGATTTATATGACTTGGTCTTCAATCTGATACTCTTTAACCCTGATACACTCTGACTGTTCTTTACTATGTCCTCTTACCTTCAATGTGTAGTTTAGGTTTTTATCGTCTATTTCAACAGTAAATCGTTTAATTTCCTATTTCCTTTGCTTGTCTTTCAACCGTATGTTTTATCTTCCATCTCTGTTTGAATAGATTTGATAACACTCTTGGAGTAAAGAAGTCTTATGACTAGTATTAAGATTGTTTATCTAAGGCTATGGTCTTCTGATCACCTGTAAAACAAAACAAATTGTTAAGGAAGCATTGGTTTGCACAGGAGGTCGAAACGGTTTTGTTTGAGCTTGAGAGGTCTGTGGAGTGAGTCCAGAATGCTTTTTGGGAGGTAAAACATGCTCGAATTGGTTAACAGAGGTTTCAAGTGGTGCAGCATGCTATAGTGAAAATGACATTTGTTCGCTTTATTTCACAAAACTGAGGTTGGCGAGGTTTTTTGGTTTTATCGGGCATATGACGTAAGCGGGATGTGACATTTTGTCGCTATGTGGAGGGTGGTAAGCGGTTTGTATCACACCACTTTTTAGGCTGGGCGGTTTTGGGCCAGGGGCGAGCGAGCATATGGACTGCGCGACACGTGGCAGAGATACAGGTGGAAAATCGCCTGGTGATTGCGAGTTAAAGCACGGTCACCAGGGGGGGCGCGATATCATCATCAATAGTTGGATGAAAAGGGAGTGATTAGACGGTGGACGGGCATTGGAGAGAGTGGAACTTTATTTGTGTGGGCCCAATACATTAAATAGGTTAATAACTATATCGGGGTGATTTATGAATGGCGAGGATGGTTATTAATTAACCTAGAGGGTTAATTAATCCCGTATTTTGTGGAGCAGGGGGGGGGCGGATTAGGTTCTTAGTGAATTACAGCTTAATTCATTAATTATTTTTTAAACTATGACTATGATCGTATTCAACCAGGGGCGGAATATATAAAATGTCGGGGTTTTATATATAGTTAAATAATACGGGAAGGGGAATATTTTTTCCAGGATTTATATAATATGTGAGTTAATCGTTAATATGACTATGAAGTGAAAAAGTGCCAAGTTAAAATATTTCACGTATATATTTAAACTTAGGCTAAAGATAAAAAGGGATTTTTTAGGTGATATGGTGAATTATTCCTAAGTAAAACAAGATTTTTACTTAGGTAATGACTTTATGAAGTCAAATGAATGGTTTATGGATGATTCTAAGTACTTAGGCTTTTAAATCATAGGGTCGAGGGTCTGGTCCCTCCAAAAGTCAGAGAAACGCTCTGAGCCCCTTTAATTTTCAAAGTCCTTAATACTAGGGGGAATTAGTGAAATCTTTAGGGAAAAATGTGAATGGAAGTTAGTTATTTGACTTTGTCTTGCTTGAATTGCATCAAGTGTAATGTCTTAGCCTTGTGATTAAAGTGAAATATTAACACATTTAGAGACATTATCCATCACATATGATTCTGCAACATCATCTACCTACCCTAACTACTTTAACCTAGCATTTTTTCTTCTTTATTTGGGTGCACTTAGACTGGCAAACCCTTATCAATCTTCTTTTTCTTTTACATGGCAAGCCTACCTAAGTCTACACTTATTACATCCAAAGGTTCAGATTAAACTATAGAGCTCCTTTTTATTTACTCTACCTATCTACTTATCTACCAAGTTTAAACAGTTTGGTCAGATTTTATTCTCTATTCTACAGCATGAAATTGAAAAATGAATGAGCCAAGTTTAAACAGTTTGACTCTTCATGAATTGTGGAAAAAGTAACAAGCTGCACACAATTGTTTATTGCACAAGAATAAAAAGTAGTGGCATTTATACTTGCACACTTTCCTGGTCTATTTTTGTTTGGGGTTCATTTCTTTCACTTTTTTGACCATTTTATTCTTTTTACCCTTTGATTTTTCTTTTAGGGCATACCCTCTTTAATTTTTTAAGTTTTTTGATTTCTTGAAAATATGGAAAACCTTTGGAACAAGAAAGGTATGAACATATTACAGAGTTCATCAAGTCAATCATGAAATATGACACCTATTGGTATAGGAGCATAACACAACCAACCTTCAATTTCTTACTTAGTTTGATTCCAATGATACGACATCAGACATCTTTATGGTGTTTCCGGTCCTGGAAATGGAACAATTTGTTTGCTTGAGGGGGCTTGAACCAGGTTTGGAGTTAATTAGCCAAACAAATCGTTGTACTACTGGCCCTTTCAGCAATAGCCCATGGAGCATGGACTGAGGTCTCACTCGAAGCAGTATGGGGGGATGCTAGAACCAAGTCCGCACCATTGAGATGTCTAAGGGGTTGATTTAGTCCAACTGTGAATACCTTCGTGCAGGTCACTTCACACAGCCCTAACCAGGGGCTAAGGATCTTCATGCTGCTAAAGCAGCAATCTGCGTTATTTCCCTAAGTCACACCATGGATCTTACTTATATTCTAATAATAGTTATTTATCTTCACGTAAACAGATACCTTATATTATATTCACTTATTCAACACATTCATATAAGTTCGCGCAACAAATAAATAGTAAACTTGTGGTTCATACCTAATATACTTCAATGCATAAAACAGGAAAAGATACACATAAATATTGTAAAACTTCTCTTTATTAATGATTCAATTGGTTACAGACTCAACCTTCCCTACACACTCAGCTGCAGGGGTCTGCGTACTCAACTATGGACTACTAGGCCTTTGCACACTCAGCTGTAGAGCCTTTTCCTACTCTACGACCCAAAGACATGACTCTACACTTAGACTCAATGCTTCATGGATTGATTTTCTCTATGATGTTATCTTTACACTTAGAGCCTCGCTCTATTTATACAATCCCATGGTCTGCAGACCATGGATAGAACTCTCAAGCAGACATTATATTTACAAAAGTAAGGGCGGATAACCCTATGCTTCCATTACAACTTCGCACTCTATGGCCACAAATCGCATAGTCTTTACATTGGACTTAGTCTAAACTTGGGCTTTAAGCCCCAAAAATTGCCTTGGGGGATTCCACGCCCAACGATAGGGAAAAGAAAGTTGAATTCTATATGCACAATTTCATTCTACCAAATATGAATTTCTGGGATCCCAATTCAAGATTGGGAGACATGCAACTAATGACATTAGCATCTTGGTTGACTCATGAAGACAAAAAGGCCGAGGAAGTGCAACAGGTAATGACAAAAGAAGAGAAGGAACCCTTGTATATCAGAGCAAAGCTAGTAAGCCCTAAGGATGTTATCAACAATCATAACCTTATTACCTTTAATCTTGTTTTAGCACCTAGATACATAGAAACCCAAGAGAAATCCATTCTTCATTTGGAGGACACTCTTAGAACAGAGAGTCTACAAGCTTGTCAGAGAAGGTGGCATGCCTTACCCCAGAATCTACAAATTAGAGAGTATCACTCTCTTGAAAGGCTAAGGAATGCCTTGGGAAGACCCCATTGTATAAAAGAATCATGCCAAAAATGAAAATAAAATGGATAGGACTCAAAAATAGTCCACCTTTGTTGTTGGGCTTACAAGAATAAGGGAACTACGCAGAGGAAAAAAAGCTATAGACAAAGATAGAGACAAATGTAAGTTTTTATCCACAGGAGGGCACACCAATTGAGGTGCCTTGGGATGTCAGAGAGGCCACTGGGGCCATGAATGAAATTCATATGGATGACTAAGTTGCTCATGGGATGAGCAATACCTTCAGTAGGGGGGTGATGCTGAATCCCATCAATACATATATATTGAAGATCATTATGCTATCTTCCAGCCTTAAAGCTATCCTTTTCTCACATGTATTCACACTTTTGGTTATAATATGCTTAGTAAGAAGAGTAAAAGGTGTTTGTCATAGTATGTGGCATAATTTGATTAAATTAGAATTTTTGAGGTAGTTACTATGTGTAGGATTTAACCCCATACAAAAATTACCTGAATACGAATTCTAAAACACAGGAAATAAACAATGTGATAAAATAACACATATACAAAGATATTTTCCCCTAGATCCCAAAACCAAGAATACCAGGTTGATTTTTCATTATGTTCCTTTAAATGTTACAATACATATTTATACATGCCGAAGCATCCAATACCATGGACCGAAAACCGTAGCATCCAAAACCATGGACCAAAAACCATCGTGTCCAAAACAACGTAGAAAAAATCATGCACAAAACCATAGGTAGGTCTGCCTAACCTAAAATAGGGTCCAAAACTAAAATTTTCTGGGGCGTTTCCCCGGAAACCATAGGGTGGGGTCATCTGAACCCCTAAAACCCCCTGTTACTCCCCCAGCTATGAAATCAACACAACGAAGGGGGGGTTGTGCCCCCCCTCTGATCCCTTGGTTAACTACATGGGCTAGTCGTGGAAAGAATATAACACAACCCAACATTCTCTCACTTGTTGTTTTCTTTCCACAGGGGGCCACAAGAGAGCTTAATCATTTATCCTGCCCTTTAATGCCCATTGTTTCTCTACACCAAGAGAACTTTTCAGAGCTCACAGATTTTGTCAATGCATATGCAGTATTCTTTAAAGTGTCCACGTTTACCAGCAACACCTTTTTGTCTTCTATCATATCCCTCACAAAGTGATACTGAACATCAATGTGATTTGTCTTGAATGATATGTAGGGTTCTTTGGCAAGAAAATTGCACTTCGGTTGTCACAGTCTATCCTTATAGCTCCCTGTACTAACCCCATACTTGAACACAATCTCTGTAGCCAAACTGCTTCCTTGCTTGCATGAGTGGCTGCCATGTATTCTGCCTATGTAGTTGATAGTGCCACTATAGATTGTTTCTTACTCATCCAACTGGTTGCACCTTCAAATAGGTTAAACACATACCCACTTGTATATCTTCTCTAATCTAGATCTCTAGCCCAGTCTAAACCAACAAAGCCACGAATATCCAACACTCTGTCCAATCCTAGTCTTCCTTGGTAGCAACAAACCATAATCGCTAGTGCCATGCAAATACCTAAAAACCCGCTTCACTGGCGTCTAGTGCTCCTTCCCTGGTTTTGACATAAACCTGCTCAATACTCCCACTGCATGTGAAATGTCTGGTCTAGTACAGTCTATTGCATACATCAAGCTACCAATTGCACTTGCATATGAAACACAAGACATTTCCTCTTCCTCTTCTTGTGTCTTGGGACACTGTTTAGCAGATAACCTCACACCTGCAAGAATAGGAACCTTCACTGGTTTACTATTTTGCATATCAAACCTCTGTAGTATTGTCTCAACATACCTCCTCTGGTTTAACCAAAGCATCCTCTTTTCCCAGTCTCTTCTAATTTCCATGCCCAAAATATAGTTTGCAGTACCAAGATCTTTCATGTCGAATTTGGAGGACAAATGGGTCTTCAAATCCTAACTAATTTCTTTGTCATTTCCAACCAGCAACATATCATCCACATACAAGACCAGATAAATAAGATAGTCACCAATTAATTTAAAATACACAGTGATCTAATTTTCTTCTGGTGAAGCCAAGTCCCCATATAAATGTATCAAATTTCTGATACCACATCCTTCATGATTGTTTTAACCCATACAGCGACTTCTTTAACTTGCATACCAATTTTTTCTTACCCTTCACCACAAAGCCTTCAGGTTACTTCATGTAGATCTCCTCTTCCAGATCCCCATGAAGAAACGTTGTCTTCACATCCATCTGTGCTACCTCAAAATCAAAAGCAGCAGCAACAAATAAAAGTAATCTAATAGAAGCTACCTTGGCAACATGAGAAAAAATATCACCAAAATCAATTCCCAGCACCTGGGAATAACCTTCTGCTACCAACTGAGCTTTGTATTTCTCCACCTTTCCTT
>APFE030262450.1:328524-348340 GCA_000404065.3 Pinus taeda
ATACCCTCAGATGTGAAATAGAGGGTTTCTTACCAGTCCATACCTCTTGTGGAGTCTTATCCTCCAACACTGATGAAGGTGATTTGTTGACTAGGTAACATGCTGTCTCCACCACCTCTGCCTAGAATTGATGTCCTAACTCGACACCACTGAGCATGCTTCTTGCCCTTTCCATCAATGTCTTGTTCATTCTTTCTGCAACTCCATTTTGTTTAGGTGCATATGGAGTAGTCTTATACCGTGCTATACCACACTTCTTACAATTTCTAAAAATTCCTTACTGCAAAACTCTCCTCCATTATCTATCCTTAGCACCTTTATCTTCTTCTTTGTCTGGTTTTCCACCAGAGCTTTAAATTCTTTAAACCTATCAAAGACTTCAGATTTCTTCTTAATGAAATATATCCATGTATTCCTTGAGAAGTAATCTATAAATGATACATAGTACATAGACTTACCCAGTGATGGAACATTCACAAGTCCAAACACATCACTGTGAACAAGCTCTAATAATTGTTTCATCCTCTTACCCCAGAGGGGAAACTCACCTGATTATGCTTCCCATATACACAATTTTCACATAAATAAAAATCCAAAGAGCTATTACTCATACCTTCTACCATATCTTTACCATGAAGTATTTGAAGGCCCTTCTCTCCAATATGTCCAAGCCTTTGATGCCACAACATGGTCTTCTCTTCAGAGACCACTAGATTTTCTGCTCCACTTTCAGAAACCACAAAATTGTTGCACCCATCAACAACAGTGCTACCTTGCATCTTGTACAGAGTTCCAATCCAAACTCCCCGCATCAATACCGATGCTCCCCAGATCATCTTGCAGGTATCCTTCTCGAACATTGTTTTTGCACCTGCATCATCCAACTTGCTTACAGAAATTAGATTTCTAGCCAATGATGGAATATGTAGAACACTCAGAAGTGTTCTCACCCTTCCACCTTGCAACATCAACTTTACTTTTCCGCGACCAATGATTCTAGCCTTCCTATCATCCCCTAAGAAGACATCACCACCATCGTATTTCTCATACTCGCAGAACCACTCTCTATGCGGAGTGAAGTGAAAGGATGCACCTGATTCAATCAACCATGCCTCATGATCTACATGTGTACTTGAAGAAGCCAAGTACACATCCCCACCTTCATCTGAGGTGGTTTTATCCTCTACAAAAGGAGCATCATCAGATCCCTTTCCTTTTTTAGGAGCTTTATATTTACAGTCCCTTTTGTAGTTCCCTTCCTTTTCGCATTTCCAACACACCACCTTTAAAGGTTTTCCTGGAGATTCAGATCTCCCTCTAGATTTAGATCTCCCACTTGATGACTTGTTTTTGTTTCTATTCTAGGTCAATCCTTGTACAGATAAGGCATCACCATTTTGGCTCTCCATATTTTTCCATCTCATCTCCTCTGTCAAGAAGGATGAGACTATTTCATCAAATTACAAGGCAGTTACATTTCTACCTATTGCAATAACCAAACTATCCCACAAATCTGGTAGAGAACACAACAAACTAATGCACTTATCTTCATCTAAAATTTTGACATCAATAGACGATAACTGACTTACCACAATATTAAACGCATTAAGATGCTCTATCACTGAGTCTCCATCTTTCATCCTTGTGTTATACAGCTTTTTCCATAGGAACAGTTTATTCACCAGAGACTTAGATTGGTACAAAGTCCCTAACTTGTCCCACAAAGCCTTTGTCGTAGCTTCCCCTGATACATTCAGCAATACTGAATCTGAGACACACAATCGTATTGTGCTCTTTGCCTTTTGATCCAACTTTTTCCATTCTTCTTCAGATACTCATGTTGGTTTGGTACCCAGATCTACCACGATCCACTGATCTTTATCCACCAACAAATCCTCCATCTTGAGTTTCCACAACTCAAAACTTTGACCATTAAATTTCTTGATCTTTATCTTTCCACTGCTCGCTATCTTCTTTTACTACCAAAATCGATCCCGCAGATCTCCCACTGAACAAGGTCTACCATAGGCCCGAGCAAAACTCCTCAACAACAAAGGCATCCCCTTGAAGCCAAAACATCTCTTATACCAAATGTAGGTTTTAACCCCGTACATAAATTACCTGCATGCAAATTCTAAAACATAGAAAATAAACAATGCGAGAGAATAACATATACACATAGATTTTCCCCTAGATCCCAAAACCAGGACAACCAGCTTGATTTTTCATTGTGTTCCTTTTAATGTTACGATACATATTTATACATGTCGAAGCATCCAATACCATGGACCAAAAACCATCACATCCAAAACCATGGACCAAAAACATTGTGTCTAAAACCATGTGTGAAAAATCATTCACGAAACTATAGGTAGGTCCACCCAACCTAACATAGGGTCCAAAATTTTCCGCAGCGTTGCCCCGGACCCCATAGAGTTGGGTTACCTGCACCCCTGAAACCCCTTGTCACTCCCCCCACTATGCAATCAACGGAATGAAGGGGGGGTTGTTCCCCCTTTCTAACCCCCGGGTTAACTACGTGCGCTAGTCATGAAAAGAATATAACACAACCCAAAACTATGCATGGGCTTGATGAAGACAATCAAGAGGGAATCTATGGAGGTTTTCCCACATCCTTAACTCTCTAACTCAGCTTGATATCACCAAATCCTCACTCACAATCTCTAATTCACTGACTGCTGAGTAAATCCAAGTGCATGAGAAGGTCAAGGAGGACAAGATCCACAATTTCCAAGATCAAGGAGGAAATCTCTCCTATTTTCAAGGGAGATTCTCTGAACTACTCCTTTGTATAGATAAATGAGCTGAAAGGCTCATTAGGATTCAATTTTTTGATTCATCTAGGAGTAGATATTGATCCCAGGGCTTGGCATTGTCATTGTTAACTTTCATATGATGTATGAGACTAATATTTTGTGATAATGAGAAGTTGGTTATTAAGCTGCATCTGAGCTAGTTTAGAGGGTTGAAACCCTTGGGTTTGGGCACAACCTAGAGGCTTTGGTCCCTCTTTTGTATTTATGCCTTGTTCTTAGCTTAAAGCATTTCATGTCTTTCTTTCGATGTAGTAGATGTTAAGCTATAAAAAATTGTGGTTGCAGGCTTCCCTATCACCTCTCTTGTGGGAAAATGTTTGGACATATTACAATATCATTCTAAAAACATTTTGTTTATGATTTCTTGGAAACAAACATATGATTTTTTTCCTTCTTCATATTTATGTTCTACAACTTAAGAGTTAGTTCATAATCATAATAGTGTTGTGGCATATAAGAGATGTTATTCAAATTCAACTCATATTTTCAATCATAGTTTATATCACTATGTTAAAGATCAGTTCATGCCTACATCTGGCTAGTTGCAGGGTTGTGTGGATCTATAGGGGAGGGCACATCTTTCATCTCCACTTGGAATTATCCATCTTCTCCTTCCACCCTTCAATTCAGATACCAAAACTCTCTTTCCATAGTCACATTATTTAAACAATTACAGACATTGTGGGCATTCATATTGTTGCAAGATAGACCTTCGAGAGGTCCTTTTCTTGGATCGGAGGCTTCCCCAACCTTAATTCACTCACTCCTACCTTCATCCACCTCTTCATGCCTTCAAGACACCATCACCGCCCTACAAACACTCTCAGAACCCCTATTGTCGCAATACAAGACATCCTCTAGTAGCACCTATAGATGGCTTGTAGCACCACTTTCCTCCACATGTTTTTCTCCCCACTTCAACATTAGCTCAATTAAGATGAATAATGACACCAAATTATTATTTTATGATCAAGAGAAGCCCCTACACCAGTCTAACCACCTCTTTTTCTCACTACAAAACATAGTAGAATTAATGTTTTTTATTCACAAGCATGGTACAAGTTAAAATTCTGATTTTCAAGAAAATGTGAATTAGATAAATGATACATGCAAAGAGATTACTGATCTAATGAATAATTCAAGATAGAGATGCTTTACTTCTGCAGTTATATTAGCCATTTCTCTTTCATGTAATGTTAGTTAGCATCTACAAGTTAAAAAAATGGCATTTTCATTTTCATAGTTAAGAATCAGTTTTCAATTGTGCTTTCACTATAGTTGAAATGGAGGCATGGTCTCTGAACAACATGATGTGATGTCATGACTAAGGGTGGCATGAGTAGAATCTGAGCTACTGTTCACATAGCACTGCCACCTCTAATTTTGCATGAAATCTGGGTTGATAATTTGAGTTGAGGTGCAATAACAAGGCTCACCATGTAGTGCTCCATGTGGCCAAGATATGAAGTAGGAGGATAAAATATCCTACTACTCATGCCAAATCTATACCTTGCATGCAATTTGGTTCACCTCCATTGTTTAGATCTGAAATCATATGCCTTATGGCCAAATAGGTTACATAAATAACAATAACAATAAAAACCATTATTATACCTATTTTCCAATCTCCTTGGCTTCTGATACTTCTGCAATCTATGTTGATTGAATCTATACATTCTACTCTTGCAATTGGCTACAACATGCCCAAATTTGTGACAACTATAACATTCTATCTTATGCACAAAAGGAAAAAAAGGACTTTGATTCCTTTGAAACATTACAGGTATGCCATGGTCCTCTCTAGGAGCAAAAGATTTTCTGTAAGTAGGAGCTCGTTGAGGTTTTCTTCTTTATTTCCACTAGTTTTGTTGCTTGATCTACTACTAGTTCCGCTTCTTGTTTCCTTGGTTGCCACTCTTGTTATAGGTAGTGTTTGCTACAATATTCTTGGGTTCTTCTTTGTTATTTTTGCCTACATTCAAACTTAGCTTACCTTTTTGAAACATAAGACCAAACTAATCCAATGGTGATCTCTAGATATCAAGCAAACTATCCAAGGCCATAGTGCTCTTCTCCATATTCCACTGTTTTCTCAAGGACACAACTTCAACTTCTAATCTCTCACACTTACTTTATTTTTCTTAGTACTACTTCCTCATAGCATAATTTTTTCTAATTTTCCAATTTAATATTCAAGTTGATAATCTCATCCTTGAGCTTGGCCTCCTTATCATCATAGATCTACAATAACTTTTCTTGATCCTTTCATGCAACTGTTAGTATACAAATCACATCTCTAAGAATCTTAATAGCATTCTCATCTTCACTAGGAACTTCAACATGATTAAAGTATGAATCATCAAAACTGTAACTCAAAAGAAAATCATTAATGTTTATACCATTGGGTTCATGATTTTCTGATTTCTTCTCATCATTAATTGAATCATTTTCACTAGGAGGATGAGACTCTTGTGGTTGAGCTTCTTGATTTTGAAGGCCCTTCCTCTTATTGTTCTTCTTGTTCTTCTTATTGTTTCTATTTTTCTCATTCTCCATGTTATTGTTTGTACCGTCTCCAAATATGGATTCTATCTTTTCCCACATTTCTTTGGCATATTTCAAACCTACTAGCTTCTTTAAATCACCATCATGAAGATTCGTGTAGATTATGCATCTAGCTTGAGCATCCTGCTGCAAAAAATTAGGTGCAATTGGATCCTTGCCACATCCTTCACATACCACTCTCCAAATGTTAGATCCAGAAGATGAAAACTGAGATTTAACATTTTTTCTCCATAGCTTGAAATTTGTAGCAATTAGGACAACCACTCCTTGAGAAGTTATTTTGATTTTTTTTCAAAGTTTTCACCGAAAAACCCTAGATCTACTCTCCAATGATCAAGATGCATCCAAGAACCCTGCTATGATACCAATTTTTGGAAACCTTTGAGCAGTAATTGGGGGGGGGGGGAAGGGAGTGAATAATTAATGTGTCGTATTACCATTTTTTACCAATCTGAACTTTAACTAGATCATTCATGTATTACTAGAAACATATTAGATTGTCTCATAAGCATAAACCATATATGTAGCTAAAACAAGATAACCATGAGAGAAACAATAGAAAACACATCAAAACACTTCCACACAAGAGACCTAATATATTTGGTGGAAAACCATTCTTAGGGGAAAAAAACACCCTTGCTGCTGTTGCAGTGCTCTAAATCTCTTTTATGTCAAGGAGTGGTATTTTTCATAGATTTTTTGACTCCCATTAGCTAGGAGGGTCGACCTCATATAAATTTAGCTAAATCCCATTAGCCAAGAAACTCTATTCTACTTATCTGCTCGAAAGACTATGTTCCCACATAGATCTATGGACTACCATCTGCTGAAAGCCACCATGATCAAAAATCCTTGCCCAACTCCAATTGGATGGAGAAACTCTTCCTTTCATATGGTATTTAAAAGACACATATATTTACTTTTATCTCATTTCTGTTGCTAAATCTTTGACCTTTTGTCATGATAAATATAGTGGGGACATTCAAAATCTATGTCAAGTTGAGCTCCTTTGGATACTCCATTTAATTCCTTAGTTATACATGTCAGGACCGATAAAAATATTTTGCACAATATTGATAGATAAATACAAACAAAACATTGATTTTGAGATGCTTATGAATTTTCAGTAAGATTTTATTGAGACTTGACTTATATCTCCTCTATCCCTCGAGCACGAATAATGAAATCATCATGGAATCCAAAATTGACTATTGTCATCATTGATATAAATGGCATAATAATTTGAAGGATTTTATGAGTATTATAGTGTGCTTATATATCTCCGTTGTCTATAAAATTAGTTATAATGTGAATATCAATTGTCTAAATTTGATCAATTTCCCCTTTTTTTTACTTTTGGACTTTCTATTTGACTCAGAATTTAACTTGCAAAAAACCCGCACACCAAAAAGGAACCTCCTCTCACGAGCACACATACACTTTGTTGTAGGAGAGAGATCATTTGCTTGTATCATTTGGAGGATGATGCCATGCCCACTCAAAAGTAATAATGCCTGATTATAAGTAATGTGAAGGAGCTAGACCAAGCTTGTTCAGGTTGAGTTGAGTTGAAGGATTGTCATCGACATTAAAAATATTAATAATTCCAATGTACTCATCAATCTACATATGTATAACATTGATGAAAAAAAATAATTCAATATTATTAATGTGTTCTTTGATATGAATAATACATGTTGCAACTTTTAATATACATGAAGAGAACTAAACGCCTAAAATCTTGTATACATCTATGTCCTTGATCTGCTCAAACAATGACAAGACTTTTGGGTTCACAGAAGAAGTGGATTGTCCCAAATCATCTGCATTTCCATCATATGGTTTGATGTGATGTCTATCCATTTTACTATACCATGGTTTGATGTGATCTCTATCCATTTTACTATACCATGGTTTGATGTGAACTCTATATGCTTGACCATATTATCAATATTTGATGAGATTTGTCCATAGAAACCACATTTTTCCAAAAGAAAAAATTCAACAGCTTCTAATCTTGCTACAGGTGCAAAGGTTTCTTTAAAATATACTCCCTTTATTTAATCATATTCTTTGTAGACTAAGTGAGCCTTGTTCCTAAAAAATTGACCTTGCTCATTTAGCTTCTTGTAAAGACCCATTTGGTGCGTACAAATTTTTTCTCTTTGGATCTTGGAACAAGCTCCCAAGTCTTATTTCTCTTGATTTGATCCATCTCTTCATTCATTGCCTTTACCCAAGACTTGTCCTCACTTTCCTGACTGAGATTTTTGGGCTCAATTTGTGATAGAAGAGCAAGGTTTACACACCTTGGGCTGCCAAGGAATCTCCTCCTAGTTTTAACACCAAGTCTTTGATCACCAATAATTTGGTTTTATAGATGTTGTTTGTATGCTTACCTTGAGGGAGTTTGAGACCTTAGTGTTGTACTTATTTCTTCATCTTCATTATCTACCTATGTTTCTACTTGATCTGAGAATTTGGTGGCTGAACTTTATTCTTCATCTAAGTTCATGTTTCCTTTGGAAGACTTGTGTTGTCATATTATTTCATCCACTACTATATAATTAATGAAATCCTTAACTCTTTTTTTCTTTTTATTGTAGCATTTGTATCCTTTACTTCGGGCTAAATACCCGAGAAATATACCCTCATCAGCATGAGAGTCAAACTTTCCAGGATTTTTATCATTTATTTTGATAAATTATTTGCTCCCAAACACCATGAAGCATTTTACTAATGTAGGTTCCCCCCCATAACTCGTAGGGAGTCTTATCACTACTAGGCCTAAGTTGTGTTCTGCTTGTTGTGTACACTATTTCTTGTATGATTTCTCCCAAAAAGTTGTGAGGTACATCTACCTCATCCATCATAGCTCTGGCCATATCTTGAATTTTTTTTTTATTTCTCTATGCTACTCCATTTTGTTGTGGAGTTCTAGCCCAATAATACTACCTCCTTATGCCATGCTCTTCATAGTATTCTTCAAACTGTCTTGAAGTGTATTCTTCCCTTAGGTATGATCTTAAGCATTTTATCTTTAGATCTTTCTCATTTTCTACCTGAGCTTTAAATGCCTTAAAATGTTTAAGAGTATCTAATTTTTATTTCAAGAGAATTATCCATGTGGCTCTAGTAAAATTATCAATAATGATCATAAAACAATTTTTTTCTCTTGGGATTTTTGTCCTCATTGGGATGCATATATTAGTGTGGATTAGCTCTAGAGGTTTAGATGATGAGAAATTTGTAACACCCTTCTCCCACATCTAACCAAGTAACTAGCCAATTGGGGTAAACATGTAGCAAGAGGCTACTATGGTTGGATTCGACCTCCTATGTGACCTTAAGGAAATGGAATCGATAGAAACATAACACATGGACCTTCCACATTAGCTACAGAACCCCTGAGAACCATGCCAACGCTTCAGGCAGCTTTCCCCTGGGTCCCATTGAAAATTCTGATCTCTTGACCTCTGGACACTCTCATGCTATGGGCATGTCATCATCCAAGAACCTCTGGATGCTCTCATGGGCCTGCCTTCTAGTATCTAGGGACTCTTTTTGTCAATTTTGTGCTAGTGTCCCCAAGAATTAAGACACTTTTTCAGGCCCAGAGTCCAAGTCAATTCCCAGAATTACATGACATCTTCAGAACCATAAAATAATAGGGAAATAATGATGCTAGAGAAAATACTCAAACAAGTCCTCAACCAGACCCCTATTAGTCATGACATGCATTTCGTAAAACTAATCACAAACATGTAATCTACAGGTGTCATAGGGATATCATACTTATATGAGAATCACTAAGAATCATTGGTCCCTCATTTCATTTGCTTCATTATCATCTATTAGGTCATAGATACATTGTACATTAATTTACAAATCAAACCATACTGAGAGCCATACATAGTTGTTGTCATAAAACATATATATAACCATCCTAGTAATAACAAAAACACCATAAATATATCAACCATGAAATCCACATATAAACTAGTACATTACACATGAAAACCATGGGAATGAATTTCTCACTAATGAATACAAAAACCCAATGGTGATGGGACTACCACATTCCACCTGACCATAGAATGACTAAGCCAAATCTCTCTTCAACCATTAACCCCTTTGTCATATTCCAAGCATGAATGTGGAACTCAAACCAAAAGATCCAACCAGTGCATACTGACGCTAAACCACCTCACCCTCATCAATAGAAGCTAGACTTTACTGTAATCCATCCCGGATCACTAGTCCAACATAATAAATACATCATAACAGGATTTACCATTATCTCCACTTGATCACTAGGCCAGCAATCATGGATGCCACTAGATTTCTCAACCTACACTGTGAGAAATTTTCCTATCTCCTAGTCTCTTAGGCTTTACCGCAATCCAAACCCAGATCATTAGGCCCTAAAACAAGGCACACTCTCCAGGATTTACCAGATATCCCAAACCCGAGATTACTAGGCCCAATGGAGATAGAACCACCTCTTGGCCAACTAAGGCAACACAATCCTGGATTTACCATAACCCACAGTCTGGCTCAGGGGTCACTAGGCCAGTGGCTTTACCGTGATCCATAGTCCATTTCAGGGACCACTAGGCCATGTGATCTATCATTTGGAGATCCACCTCACTCAACTTCGAACCCATCTAAAAATCCATCTAAAAAAGAACATGAGAACCCCATCACACCATGTCTATCGAAAAATGGCAAGGCTAGGCTAAAAACGCTGCTACACCTAGCCAAACCCATGCCATAACAACAAAAGAACAACATTCAATGCCATGCATGCCAAATCTAGTAAGGAAAATAGACACGCAAATCGATACCTACAAAGAATCTTGTTGTAGTTGCTTGATCCTGCCTTCCCCACTTGATCTTTTCTTCCTCTTGCCTTATTTTCCCTTCTTGCTCCAATGCCAAAGTGCTCCAAGAGAACTCTAAGTGTCCAAGAGTGAGAGAGAGAGAGAGAGAATAATGAGAGAGCTCCAAAACTAAACTAACAAAAGGTTACCAACTGATCCTCAGAAGCCTTTTTATCAATGAGGCCTCTATTTTTCTTCATTTTCCATTATCTTCCTTCATTTTCCTCCTCACATGCAACCTACGACCTTTCACCTCCTTTTCTTCTAATTTCCATTATTTTCATAAATAAATGTGACAAAAAATTCCATTTGGCCTTTCCAAATCCTTAGCCATAAACAATCAAATGAACACCCCCTAGGATGTCTTGCCCAAAATTAAGCTTGGAATAAGTGTCCCATCAACCATGGTTATTATTTTTCCTTTATTAACTTTTATTACATGGAATTTTCACTAGGCCTATTATAGAACCCTCCCCCTTGGGGGACATCATTCTCGGTGTTCAACCACATCTATACCTCAACAAAACCACTGAAACACAAACATACTAGCCATGAAACTTTATAACATAGCTATATGAAGTATTTACAATGATCACCATGTTGAAAAGCAAGCCATCATGATAACATAACAACATGACAACATAATGACATGATACTTGTACCACTTATTGGATATTTATAACTTAGCTTGTGGTGGTACCATATACATATTTACATATAGGAACATCACCAAAACATATACTAAGACACATACCAAAACATGATACCAAAATGGCTTTGCCTCAACCCGAAAACAAGGAAGATACATAGCCCGCATCTGATGTACTATCTCCCATGTAGCTTCATCAAGACCAAAGTGCTTCCATTGCACTTTAACTTTCTCGATTGCTCAGTTTGAGAGAATGAGCACCTTTTTCTGCAATATACACTGAGGCTCTAGTTGAAATTATCCTTCTGGTTCCACCTGCAATACAAAATAGTCAATGACATGATCAACATCCTTAGCATACTTCTTAAGCAATGATAAATGGGAAACATCATGGACTTTCACTGTGAGAGGTAGTGCAGGTCGATAGGCCATTGGCCCAATCCTCTCAATGATATTGAAGGGTCCACAAAACTATGGTGCCATCTTGGCACATGATCCAATCCATAAGGAGCTCTTCTTCAGCTTGATGCGCAAATACACATGTTCCCCAACCTTGAAATCCTTGAACAACCTATTCCTATCTGCATATATTTTCTACCTATCCTGTGCTACCTTTAGATTTTTCTTGATTACCTACATTTCCTATTCCATGTCTACCAACATGTCAGGTCCAATCAACGCCTTGTTAACTAGATCACCCTAATTGATGGGAGTATTGTAACTCCACCCATACAATGCCTCAAATAGACACACATTGAAATATTCCTGATACCCATTGTTGTAAGCAAACTCTGCCAGTGGAAGATACTCTTCCCACTATCATTGTTGATGCATTACATATATCCTCAACATGTCCTCCAATATCCGGTTGACCCTCTCTTTCTATCCATCTATCTGCAGATGATAAGTTGTACTGAAGGCCAACTTTGTGTCCAAACTTGCAAACAACTCGTTCCAAAACTTGGAAGTGAACTTTTCATCCCTGTCCAAGATAATATTCCTTTGAACACCATATGGCCTAACCACATCTCTGATGAATACCTGTTCCATATTTCTAGCTGACAATGTAGACTTCACTGGAATGAAATGTACAACCTTTGTCAACCTATCCATAACAACCATGATGGAATATTCTTGTCTCACTATCCTCAATAACCCTGTGATGAAGCCCATGGAAATGACCTCTCATTTCCACTCTCGAATCGCAATTGGTTGTAGCATTCCACTTGGATTCTTGCACCCTACCTTCACTCGTGAACAATCAAAATATCTAGCCACAAACGTCACTACATCCCTCTTTAGATTTAACCAATAACAAAAATTCTTTTCACTGCAGTCAATGTCTTCTGATAACCTAGGTGACCTGAATAAGGTTTCACATGAAACTCTCTCAAGGTCACCTTCTTGAGATTCCTGCTATCTGGTAGATATATCCTATCTCTAAATCTAACCAATCCATTCACTGTAAGACAATAATCCACACCCTCTACACCTGCACCTAGACCTATACTTGTACCTGTGCCTGCACTTGTACTTCCACCTATATTTGTACTTGTACTATCACCTAAATCTCTACCACCACGTACCTATACTCTACTGCAACCTATGCACAATCGCCACATACCTAACATCCTACTAACCTGCCTGCAATATCATATCCTATAAGTCTGTCCCACAGGAGCTCATAGCTACCAAGTGATCTACATATAACTACCTGCTAAGAGCATATGCCACCGTGTTCTATTTACCATTGGTGTAGCTGATCTCAAAATCAAACTGACTGATCGTTGCCAACCATCTAGCATGTCTAGCATTTATATTCAACTAGTTAAACAAATACCTCAACCCAATATGATCACTCATCAGTACAAACCTCCTACCAAGAATATAGTGCCTCCAGATCTTAAATGCATATATGATCACTGCTAACTCGAGATCATGTGTCAGGAAGTTTTGCTCGTGCTTGTTTAGTTTTCATCTCAAAGCATACCACCTATCCATCCTGTATAAGGACTCCACCAAGTACTCTCTTACAAGTATATGTGGATACTACAAACGCTTTGTCCATATCTACAAATCTGTAGTGTTGGTGCATGTGTCAACAAATTCTTAAGCTACTCAAAAATAGCCTCATATTCTTCTATCCCTTTGAAATTCTTACCCTTCCTCTGCAATGACTTGTGATGAGCCTCATCATTAGGTAACTATATGGACCTTAATTCATCTCCTATCTTATTCAAATCAACTCTTCTCACAATTTATTACATATTTTGGCTGTATTTTGTTTAATGAGATGAGTCAAAGTGAGATATTATGCCTGGTGGACTAATTTTGGCTTATGGGGGCCTGAACTAGGTTCAGAGTTATTTAGCCAAACAAATCCCTACACTACTGGCCCTTTTGGCATCAGCGTGTGGAGCACAGATTGAAGTCTCACCCGAAGCAGTATGTGGGGATGTTGGAACCAAGTTTCTGCACCCTTGAGATGGGTGTGATGTTGGTTTATTCCAACTAAACCTACCTTCGCGCAGGTTGCTTCGTGCACAGTCCTACCATTCAATACCTTCGTGATTTGCTATAATTGACTTTCACACAACACTCACCACGGGCTGAAGTCCTTTCGTGCTGCTAAGGCAGTGAAGTGCTATATCTCCTAAACTACACCAAGTATCTTACTTATCTTATTGACAGTTCTTGATTATCCTTGTGTAAACATATATTCTATCTTGCGTTCACTTAGCCAATACAATTATACAAATTCACGCATCATATAAGCATTAAAAGTGAAATTCATACCCAATATAACAGATGCATAAAACAAGAAATAAAGACGCATAATTGATAGAAGCTTCTCTTTATTAATACTTCCACTATTTACAGACTCGACTTGCCCTACGCATTCAAATCTAGGGGTCCGTGCACTCAGTTGCTAACTACTAGGCCTCTGTTCACTCAGCTACAGAGCCTCTTCCTATGCTATGACCCAAAACTAG
This sequence comes from Pinus taeda, assembly GCA_000404065.3. Taxonomy (NCBI): domain Eukaryota; kingdom Viridiplantae; phylum Streptophyta; class Pinopsida; order Pinales; family Pinaceae; genus Pinus; species Pinus taeda. Next base: position 342,452 of record APFE030262450.1, read on the forward strand.
ACTTTACACTTCATAACTATCTCAAATACATCATATCGTTTTCATATTGTGATCTTCTTAGCTACCTTAACTACTTAAAGATTCGCTCTATTTATGCAATCCCATGGTTCACAGACCATGGGTGGATCTTCTACAACCAAAATTACATTATCAAAATTAAGGGCGAACAACCCTATGACTCTTTAACGAAGTACGCACTCTGCGCCCACAAAATGCAGAGTCTTTACATTGGAATTACAAAACTGACCAAGATCTAGGCTCTAAGCCCCAAAACTTCCCTTGAGGGATCTCACGCCCAACAGGCCCCCAACACAAACATCTTGACTCGCCCTCAAGTCACTTTATAGGTGCGGAGATCTTTGCGTGAAGACCTCCCAACTCTGATTACATCGCTGCAAGTTTGGCAACACGAAGACCACCCAACTCTGAACTTCCTCTACACTTTGTTCGGTGACCGTTGTCGTTGAACTACTACCCTGAATCCTTTTCTGAGTTGGTTGTAGCTGTGTGAGCTTTTCTTCAATGGAGGCTATAATGGTATATGCCTCATCAATCCACAGTTGTAGGCGCGCTTTCAAAATTGCTTCCTTACGCCAAGTAGCATCCACCTGCTCCTTGAGTGCCTTTCCTTGTTGCATCCGTGCAAGCCTTTGTGTAAGGGAAACCATCTGCACGGTCCCTTTTACCTCATTGTATCTCTACTTCAGCTCATGCACCTCTGTCTCCAGGTGCTCTATGTTCAGTTCCTCCTGCAAGGTGGTGAGGTCCTCAAACGACTACTCGAACAACTCTGTGGAGTCTGTCACTGTATTGTTAAGCACCGCCATTGTTGTTGTGATAGAAGTGGTGGGTTTTTCCTTAACCTCTGGCAGAGTTCAAGGTTGTGATTTCAACTATAATTCTGTTATTTGAAGGTTTAGCTCCAACTGAACCCTGACCATTTCTACTCTCGCGTCGCGTACCCTTGCTACTAACTTTTGGACATGCACCTCCACCAGTTCCTTTGCCTGGATGGCCAACTCTGGGACCATCTAGTAGGTTTCCTCCACCACCTACACTATCTGTCTATTCTATGCCACTGCCTCATTGCACTATAGGTTCAACTGTTTAATATTGATGCACTGCTCGCTCATTACCTATAGTGCGCTACTCTCTCAGGCATGTATTTCTACAATGACTCCATCCTGCAAAATATAGAGCATCTCTCGAGGGGGCGTAGCCATGTTTAACCCGATGCCTTTCAAGTTGTTGACCATAGGCCTATTGACCTCATTTTCTATAACAAGTGCTCCATTTGGTAGCACTATTCTGTTGTTCATCCTAGTGCGCAGCATTTCCTTGGACGCAGATGTGCCGACTGTGAGGCTAGTTGACACTATGTCAGCCTATGGAGTGCGCACCTACAACTCCTATATTTGTATCTAGAGAGCCCCCAATACCATCTAGTGTTGCTCCTCAAACTACTGGATGGCCTCCGTGGTGACGTCCCTCACTGTTTCACCAATATAGTGCAAGTCTCCTCCAATAAGGGTGATAGGGTCAAAAGATGCTTTTGAGGCCTTTGTCTTCTTTCACAGCCCTACTTGCTCTCTTGGGCGTGGACATTTTAGCTGGGTGGATGTTGTCTACAGGTCTACACCACCTTTTTTAGTGTTTGTTTCTAGCTCGGGCAAAGGCGACTTCTGTCCTTTGTGCTCTTCTTCTACTGTCTTCTATTGTTCCTCAGCCAACTTCACAGCGTCGCGCGCTGCCTAGGCCTTAGCCGCTGCTTCTTCCTTCCTGCACTTTTCCACCAGCTGCACCATCTGTAGTTTCGTTTCTTTCTTCTTTCACTGCATGGTGGACTTCTCTGCTTCCACTGCGGAGCCAGCTAGAGCGTGCCATTCTAGCAGCTAAGACTCAAGGACCATGAAAATTACATCGTCGGTCACTAAGTAAGGTAGCTCATGCCACGTCTTCGTAGGGTCCTTTCGAGACTTGATGAAGACATGGTGGAAGTCTTCTTTGAGCTCTGTGAAGCTCTGCAAACTATTGTAGACCATGGGTGATAACCGTGGGTTACGATTAATCCCCATTCAGATGTTCATCTCCATGAGCACCTAAAAGATCTTGCTCTCCCTTATCCTCTGTGCATCCCTGGTTTCCCATAGCGAAGTGTATTTCGCTGCCTCTAAAAGGTCCTACACGATCGATGGGAACTGGCTATCTTTAGGCAACTCCCATGCCACTAGTACTATTGACAACAGGAGCCATGCATAATGGAATGTTTTACCCTGCTCCTGTGCCTCACGATAGTTCTCAAGGAACTCACCGCATAGATATAGCTTTCCCTGTTAAACTAGATCCCTTCTGCGCAATGCGCTACTAGTGCAACCACCGGTGTGGGTACCTCATCTGCGTGACACTTCCACATCACCTTCCCTACCAAAAAATCCATCGCAACCTTCACTGTAGGATTTTTTATGTTGGAGATGGTGTACCCTCATCTTATCTAACTTAAATTTGTTTTTCATGGCCTCCGCGATAGCCAAATCATCACTCTTTCTTTCTGAAATGTTCGCCGGGTCCTCCCCTACACAAGGGAGCCATGTAATCCTATGAATCAGATGGTATGTGATGGGGATGGACTCCTCCAGCCACAAGCATCCATCATGCACTAAGAAGAGCAGCTGCCTGATGACAAAAATGGTCACTAGGCCGCAGTGGTAATGCGGCACCTAGAGCAAGTTTACCAACCCTACTTTCTCAACACCTCTGAACCATTTGTGTGGCTCCAACTCTATCATTCCAGCCAACACATCTATCTTCTAGTGCATTAGCTGCGTGGTCGCTAAATGTGGTAACTTTTCATGGTCTGTAAGGTCCCAATATTCAAATTTTAGTACGGGCACCCGTCCCAAGTGTGCTCCTTCAAAAATAATGTCTTCAAGGAGTAGCAAAGTTTGTAGAGAGCTCTTGCTCTCGTCTATATCCTTGGGCACCTTGGCTTTACCCTTCAGTGGAGGAACATATGCCGATAACCTAGTGGGAGGGTCCGCACCCTGGGGTTCGACTTCCATCTCTACATCCTCCTCGTCAAACAAGATTTCTTCAAGCTCTTCCTCCTCATCGACCTCCAAATTAATGTCCTTCCCCTTTTCCTCCATTATGAGCTTGGACCTCAGCAGATTTCAAGGCAAGACACGCACCAGTATTGTGGTTTGCTTATCCTTCTTAGGTCTCAGTGCATGCAGTTATTTAGGGATCTCAACAACTATCCCAACACTCTCTGGGGCTTCTAATTTCGTAATTGCCTATGTAGCTTCTTCGGTGGTCATTGCTCTGGTATCCATGACTTCTTTGGGTGCTTCCATAGTGTGATTCCACAATTCTCTCAGTGCCTCTGGTAATTTCTCAAGTAACGAATTTGCCTTCAGAATATCGAACAAGTCTCGGTTCATGAATATCTGAGCACACAACAACTCAAATCTCAAATTGCCAAGTGTTTTTTGTTGGAGAGCCCTTTATAATTTATAATGCCTTTTGAATTTGAATTTGACCGTTCCCCCCACATTCGGTCCATTAATGCTAGAGTGGTGGCAGATTTTCAAGAATCTAGCCCATAAAGTTCGCCTTAAATGCCTGCCACCCACTCCATTTGGTCTCAAACCAAGCATCACATCATGAATAGTGGCTTTAATGGTCACTTTCTGGCTAACCCATGCTCCAGTGTAGCTACCCTCGTGCTATCGCGGACCCTGCGACACTTCGCTACATTGTGCAGTCCTAACATCGCGTAGTCCCCAGGCAGAGTAGTTCATAGTCTCGTGCGTCCTTTCAGCTGCCTGGAGCACTAAGACTGTGCTTCAGTCGGCTAGTCAAGTGGCTAGGCCACCTGTGTATGGCTTCAAATGACTGCCATTCTCTTTTCCTGGGAAGGGCTCTCCATTTAACTTGACCAACTGTAACGCGCCTCCATCTGTAATCTCCTTAATAACATACGACCCTAACCAATACATTCTGAATTTCCCTGGGAATTTGTCAAACTTACTATCATACAACAACACCAAATTGTTTACCTTGAATGTGCATAGCTTAATATGTCGATCGTGCCAAAACTTTTCGCGCCACTTTTGGACGTGCTAATGGAATCCAACCAAAAATCATTCTTCTTCAACCTCTTCTAGTTGTGCGAGCCTCTCCTCAAGGGCTCCGCGGTTCATCATACCTATGAGCGCTACTATGCGCAGACTAGGCATGATGTATTCCATAGGCATTATGACTTCCACTCCATAGACAAGCCTAAAAGGTGTCTATCGTATTAGTTTCTTGCATGTCATTCGATAAGCCCATAACACTGCAGGTATGTGTAGCTCCCAATCACTTCACTATGCGTTGCACACCTTGGTCAACACATTGCATACCTTGTTGAATGCTTTTGCACATAGAATCTTCACCATGGTTGCTCTTCCTGCATAATTTATTCTGAACATTAAGAGCCATCGGCAAGGTCGCACCCCTCAACACATGCTTATTGACCATGTATTTTAGCACAAAGTTCGAATGCATCTGTGTAGATTGTGCCTCTTCTCCATATCCCTACGTCCACTTGGCCAGATGCACATGAAAATCATCTTGCCCATCATACTTGTCTGTCAGTTGCACCTTAGGCTTCTCAAATCACATGTGCATCATTCTCATACATTCGCACCAATCACCAAAACTTCCTTTGTGCGTACCTCACAAGCGTAGCGCTCAGTACCCAGTCTAAGGCCTACAAGCATTTCTTTTCCGACACCTCCCTTTAAAATGCATATTCAGAAGTGGCTAGTCATGGAAAGAATATAACACAACCCAACAGGCTCTTCTCCATATTCCTATGTCCACTTGGCCAGATGCACGCGCAGATCATCTGGCCAATGTAGGAATATGTAGAACACTTGGAAGTGTTATAACTCTTCCACCTTGCAACTACAACTTTACTTTTCCACAACCAACAATTCTAGCCTTTCTATCATCCCCTAAGAAGACATCACCACCATCGTATTTCTCATACTCGCAGAACCACTCTCTATGGGGAGTGAAGTGAAAGGATGCACCTAAGTTAATAAACCATGCCTTATGATCTACGTGTGTACTTGAAGAAGCCAAGTACATACCCCCACCTTCGTCTAAGGTGGTTTTTGCCTCTAAAGAAGGAGCGTCATCAGATCCCTTTCCTTTATCAGGAGCTTTAGATCTACAGTCCCTTTTGTAGTGCCCTTCCTTTCCGCATTTCCAGCACACCACCTTTACATGTTTTCTAGGAGATTTACATCTCCCTCTAGATTTAGATCTCCCACTCGATGAATTAATTTTTTTTTTGTTCTAGGACTGTCCTCATACACACAAAGAATCACCATTCTGGCTCTCCATATTTTCCCATCTCATCTCCTCCATCAACAAGGATGAGAACATTTCATCAAACTACAAGGCAGTTGCGTTGCTACCTATTGCAATAACCAGACTATCCCACGAATCTGGTAGAGAACACAAAAAACGGATGCACTTATCTTCATCTAAAATTTTAATATCAATAGATGCTAACTGACTTAACACATTATTAAATCCGTTCAGATGCTCTGTCACCGAGTCTCCATGTTTCATTCTTAGGTTATATAGCTTTTTCGCAGGAATAGTTTATTCACCATAGGCTTATATTCGTACAAAGTCCGTAACTATTGGGTCCCTATAATACTAGTGATTACCCCATTACTATTGTAGTTGTGCCCCTATTGTCCCCATATTTTTATTACTGTTCCCCATAGAATCCCTCTATTGTTATTTTTGTGGCTTTATATTATTATTGTTAGGTCGGCTGGGTTATATTGTACTCCTTAGACTCCTATATATAGAAAGGAGGTTTTTTCA
>APFE030262456.1:3168-55098 GCA_000404065.3 Pinus taeda
TCAAGGCAAAGGTTGTAAGCTTCTTTTATTCATAAAGTTAATACAATCAAGTTTGTTTTTCTCAATGAACTGTCTCTAATGGTTTATTTTATGAGCTCCTTGATCTTCATAATGAACATATTTTATTATAATATCTATGCAAGTGTTCTTTGATGTGTGTTTGTTTGTGTATGCAGGTTATTGAAAAGGAACTGCTTGAAGATGTTGGAATAAAGCTGCCACAAACAAGCGTTGGACCGAGGTAAGGTCTGTTACACCTCTTAGTTGTCATTTATGAATTGAAACATGTTTAGAGAAAAGTAGATTTGCTTGTGCTCTTTGTTGCTAGATATCATTTGATACTAGGGAGATCAGCCTTGTCCGCAAGAACGATTTATCCGGCCAACAGAGATACCCTGAATGTTGACAGGTCTACCACCGTCAACAGGCCTTTAGGCCATAAAAAAATTAGAAAGTTGGTTAGGGGGCATTCATCCTTCCTATTTTATAAAATCCAATGAATTGGTTTTTATATTGGTCATCAAGACTACAAAAGAAATAAAGCTTAATACTTATAAATGTCTAAGCAGGTATGACATCGAGGGACTAATGGTAGAACCTTGCCCCATTTGAATCATGACTTGTGGGCCATGTCTACTTGTCAGACCCTGGGGGATTAGCATGATCTATTTTGTAGTGAAGTTTGACGCCAATGGGTCAATCTAGGTCATTGGCCAGACAATATACACACATGAAGAAGTTAATAGAATCCCAATGCCAAGGTGACTTGTATTGAGTCAGACCCTATAAAGCCTTTGGGCCATCGACTCTCAAAGGACTTACAAAGAATGTAGAGGCCAGTACATCCAAGATGAGATGAGGTATGTCAGAGTGTAACCATGGTGACTAAAACCCTACCACTGGGTCGTTGGACTACCGTAGCAACAAAACTATGGATATGGTAATCAAGTGGGGAGTTTACTTGACACACATCAGTAGATGGTCCCTACACTAACATTTAGGCCATTAGAATCTAAGAGAGTCACTTGAGAGAGTTCCATTGCCGATAATTCTTGACTTGACATGACGTGGATAGGGTAGGCCCACTGGGATTATGACTTTCGAGCCACGAAAGTAACGAGACCTTATAGCTAAAGAATTAATTTGGGGGATCTTGGTCTCACATAACATGGACTAGGGGATCCCAAGATGACCATCGATCCTCATCCTTTGGCCTTTCCACAAAGAGGTAAGTGATTCAATGCATGGTGGATTTCATCTGCCATGATGGGAGCATCCTCCACATCCACATGTTGTTGGAAGGGTAGTTCCATGTCACCCAGGGAAGCCATATTAGATCCAATGGTATTATGGTGATGGCATGGTCCTTCTTAATGGGTAAATTTTCAAATAGGCATAAATTTCGATCCAAGATTTAGATTGAGGCAAAAATTATATCATGAGAAAGCTCTGGACAAGCTTAATGCAATTGGGGCTTTTGTTTTGAATTTCAAGATCTTGAGAAAAATAGGTAGTGTGACCCCACCTTCATAATAGACATTAGAGATTGGATCAAAACAAGCAGGTAACCCTCCCATATCCTGATATAGGACAAGGGGGTGGGGGTTGGTTATAAAAGGGTAATAGAACACTAAATAATTTGTATTTACCAATGATTACCTAATATTTTGTTTATTTAATGGCTCGAATGGTTACAATTGAATTGAATTTTTTCTTAATTATTGATATTGAAAACATTGATTGAATATATAAGCTTCTATAAATTTCATTAAATGATAACCAAACTTTTTTCTGCCGTGGAGACTTACTAAATCATTATAGAACATAGATGTCTATGCTAATAGTGAATCATGATAGAAATTAGATGCATGTGCTAATAGTGACATTCATACTTTCAAAAATCGTTATCTTGAGTGTAGATTTCATGCATTCAATAGATATGGAGAACATTTCACATTTTTAAACCTCGACATTTAATGATTATATTAATGTAAACTAACTTTTTAAATAATTATGTTAATATAAACTAAAAAATATTTTTTTTTCTTCCCTATCATTGGCAATTAACTTTGGACTTTTAAGAACTTATGTTTCCTCCACTCTCCTTTAAACTAATAATAAAAATGAATCCATAAAATTCTAAAACCATGAAGCATGAAAAATATTTTAAATTTTTGACATATATCTATGAAGGACTAGAATAATATGTAAGTAATGTACTTTTTAGAAAAGTACTCTCCCTACTTTAATAAGAATTAATAAAGAGAATGGATAAAGGTACACTAAAGTTATTGTAACAATAATAAGTATATTTGTTATATGCATTTTTTTTCTTTATGGGGATGATTATTTTTTTTGCATGTTTTCGATCATTGATATCCATGTAACATCCCTTGTGAAAATCCCATGTAATAACGTTAATAAAGTCAAAATAATATCCATGGTGATGGGAAATGTATTTCAAGCTGAATGTTGGGAAAGAAATAGTGATGAGGATCACGTTTGATTAATTATTGGCTAAGGAAACTGGCAAAGGATTTGTAAAGGAATGAGACATTAATTGGAATTTTATTTATAAGAATAATGGAAATTAGGAGACAAGGAAGATGAAAGGTCACGAGATACATGTGAGGAGGATAATGAAGGAAAATTAATAAAAAGGCTTTTGAGGATCAGTTGGTAACTTTTTTTTTTCAATTCAATTTTGAAGCTCTCTCTCTCTCTCATACTCTTGGACACTTGGAGTTTTATTGGAGCACTCTTGGAGGAGTGTGGCATACTTGGAGCTTTGGAATAAGAAGGCAAAGGAAGATAAGGAAAGTGCAAGAGGACATAGGGATCAATAGCTACAACGGTTTTTTCTTGCAGGTACTGAGTTGCATGTATGATTACCTTACTAGTTTTGTCATGCATGACATATGCATGTGGTTTCTTGATTATGATCTATCATTGGTGTGGAGGAATGCCTAGATTGATGGTGGATTTTCTTAGCCTTGACATTTCCTAGATAGTCATGGTGTTGTGGGTTTCACTTTTATTTTCTAGTTGGTTCTCACATTGTTCTTTTCGTTGTGGGTTGAGTTATTAGTTCCTAGAGCCTTGGTTGGACAAATGATTTGGAGCCTTAAAATCTTGGGTTGAGTTACTAGTCTTGGTGCCTTGGCTAGAAAAATGCTCTGGAGCCCTCCGTGGGTTGAGTTACTAGTCCTGGAGCCTTGGTTGGACAAACGCTCTGCATCCTAACAACAATTATGAGTTGAATTACTAGCCATAGAGCCTTGGTTGGAACAAATGATCTAGAGCTCTGGATAGCTTGGGTAGAGACTAATCTGGTGATGGTTGGTGATTTCTAACCATGAGGTGTAATGACTGGTTGAGGGTTGAGGTGGTTGGCCTATGGAAGCCATGGTTTGGTGTTTTTGGATGTGTTCCATGAGATCCCACATTCATGCTTGGAATATGGCATGGGGTTGAATGGATGAAAGAAATATTTGCTTTATCCTAGTCTATGGTCGGGTGGTTCATGGAAGTCCCATACTTGGTTGACCTATGCATTCATTAATAAGAGTTCCTTCTCCTTGATATTTTATTCATAATTATATTGGTTTATATGTGGATTCTATGGTTGTTTTATCCTTATTACTTCTATTGTCTATATGCTAGTTATGAGCATGTTTTATGACAATGATGATGTTTGGCTCTCATCATGCATTGATTTGTAAATACATGAACAATGAATATGTGACCTAAAAGATGATAATGTAGCTAATGTCATAAGGCAACAATGCTTATTAGCGATTCTTAGATAAGTATGAGACCCCTATGCTCAGATATGTTGTTATGACCTATAGATTGCATATTTGTGACATGTTTGACGAAATGTTTGTCATGGCTAGTAGGGGTATAGTCAAGTATTTGTTTAATTATTTACATTTGTATCATTGATTCGATGTTAATTTTCATTTATTGAAGTTTCATGAAGTTCTAGGAAGTGGCCCGAGTACTGGCCCTGAAAAGTGGCATAAAATATGGGGTCGCTAGCTCTAAACTAATTGAAAAAGACCCCAGTCACTTGCATACCCTTGTTATGATAGTGACTCGAGGGTCCCAGTCGCATGCATGCCTATGTCATGGGAGCGATTGAGGCTCTAGGTCAATAAATGTTAATTTTCCTCAGGGTTCAGTCACCTGAACAGATTCGCTAGCTCCTGGAAGTTTTGTAACATGTGTGGAAGGTCAATCTAGTTTTGTTGTGTCGGTTCCACTTTCTTAACTATACATGGAGAGTTGAATCAGATCATTGTAGCATATCATCACATGTTTCCCTAGAAGACTGGTTAACTTGGGTAAATGTAGGAGGACGGTGTTATAGACTGGTATCAGAGCATGGTTCACCCCTTGGACTGGATGGGTGGTTTGTCGGTCATGCATTCATATCAGTTGCATATGTGTTCTCTATGTTTGTGGTCTATGTACTTGTTGTGTATGCATGGTGTTGGTCGTGGTTATATTTATGTTGTCATGTGAAATTGGATGGTGAGTTGTTGGCGGTGTTTATCATGAGTATAGGTCAATTATGCATTGGTTATGCATGTTAATGTTTGTGTGTATTGTGTATGCATGCATGTCATACATATGTTGATTATGCATACATTGACGTGGTTATAGTTGTTGTGCATGAGGTCACGGTATGAGATCCGAATGGAAAGTGGCATCTATCCATGGTATTTATCCACCCATGGTATTCATACACCCATGATATTGTAAGTGGAATCCACCCATGGTATTCATGCACTCATGGTATTTATCTGCCCATGGTATTCATCCACCCATGGTATTGTAAGTGGAATCCACCCACGGTATTGTAAGTGGCATCTACCCATGGTATTCATTCACCCATGGTATTTATCCACAAATGGAATTTACCCTTGGCATTGTAACTAAAGAAGACTATAAGTAACAAGTCCCACTTTGTAAAAGGACAGATTGTCCATCACAATCTAGTTTTTACAATTATTCTCTATTTACTCTGTGTTCTCCTATTTTCTTCTGGCATTTCAATTTTCAGATCTTGGGGTCCTACCCCTAGGATTCATTTCAATTTTTTAGATCTTGGGGACCTCCCCCCAAGATTTGGATCAATGGTATCAAATTCAAGTTATGACTCCATGGGAATGAGGGTTTGAGGCATATTTCAGTTTCAAATTTTTGCTGAAATCTTAAAAAAACTTCATACACGTGCTATGACCTCCACAGAACACTTTCTTGGGAAAAGTGGGAATAATTTATTTTTTTCATTGAAAATAATTACATATATGAGCTCCTCTTGAAAAATCACCCAATTTCAAAACAAATTGTCAAATAAGAGTTCAGATGAGGGAGATATCACTAATTTAAAATATGTTCTTTTTTTTTTTAAGAATTTTTTTAGAATTTTTTTATATGATAGGACAGTTGCAAAGTGAATCTCAGTTTCTGGAGTGTGGAGACAGGGATTTTAATCACATGGGAAGATGAATAATGGTCATTCTATTTCCAAATATGTTATAATAAATATTATGAGTTATATTAACCAATTTATGCCCATTTTAAATTAGTTTTTATATCTAGAGAAACATTTGGAGTGGGTTCCCTTTAGATACATGCCCTCCCACCCTGATTTAGTAGGCACCTGCTTCACATTCATCGGTTTTGATATAGAAGCATCTAGCTTGGGTTCTTTGGATACATTCCCTCCCACCCTAATCTATGTAGGCACTTGCTACTTCATCAATAGTCGACATCATGGTTATGCATCAACCACACAAAATCCTTGTCATCAAAATCCATTTGCTAGGTCACACATGGTTAGTATCACAGTTGGTCACAGGCATTAAAAGCTATCTCTATCCTTAGATTTTCATTTTTCATGGTTATGGTTCATCCAAAAACCCATACTTCATCAAAGTCCATTTTCTAGGCCGCACACTATCAGTATCATAGTTGGTCACAAGCATTACATGGTATCTCTATCATCAGATCTTCGTTCATCATGGTTATGGGTTAACCACACAAAAGAATTCTCTTATGTGGCTCTTCATATTAATCAAAGGCTTCTTAGGAGGTAACTTCACACAATGGGGATCATTTCTTCTTAAGGAGGGAGGAATGATTTGAATGGAAATTGAAATCTACCCATGGTATCCACTCACCCATGGTATTTATCCACCCATGGTATTCATGCACCAATGGTATTTATCTGCCCATGGTATTCATCCACCCATGGAATCTACGCATCGTATTTTAAGTGGCATCCACCCATGGTATTGTAAGTGGCATCTACCCATCGTATTCATTCACCCATCAAATTTACCTACCCATGGAATTTACCCATGGTATTGTAACTAAAAAAGACTATAAGTAACAAGTCACATTTTGTAAAAGGACAGATTGTCCATCACAATCTATCTTTTACAATTATTCTATATTTTAATAAAAAAATCGCTTATGGTTTTATTTACTGTGTGTTCTCCTATTTTCTTCTATCATTTCAATTTTTCATATCTTGGGGACCTCCCCGCCCCCAAGATCCATTTCAATTTTTTAGATCTTTGGGGCCCCCCCCCAAGATCTGGATCAATAAGTGGTCGATATGGTCATGCACTAATGGCTAGACTATAGTTAGGATGACATATATATGATGTTATTATTATATTTATACATGTATGGAATTAATCTTGTTGATCTTGCAAATGAGGTATCCTCCCCGAACTATACTGAGGTAAGTTGATTATATTTATATTTTGGTTTAGCTGACATGATATACCTTGTAGGAAGAAAACAACAAACATGACTTGAAAGAGGGCAGACTATAGTTCCCGAGACTCTCCTTATGGATCATATGAGAAGTGTGGTGTTAGGAACTCTACTGACTTCGTAGACACATTGAGAAGCTTGAAGGAATAAATAAGGAGTTACAAAGTAGAGAATGACAGAATCATGTAGGCATAGGAGAAACAAGTAGAATTCAATGTCATAATCCTTCAGAGTTTGTCAAAATTGCAAAGACAGGGACCACTTTGGATCAGCCATGAACAAGAGGATAGGACTAATGGGGCATATCGAAGTAAATCTCATGGTGGGCGCAAGTCAGATAGAGATGACATGACTAGAGATGGTGGGTTCTTGGATACTCTGGATAGGAGAGGTGATGGGCACAAGTATTATTCTATTGATGGTTCTGACAAGTATAATGGTCATCATCGTTATCATCCTTACAAGAGGAATGACAGAGGATATTTTCTAGATGAGTTCAAGAAATAAAAGGCACCTACATTCAATGGGAAAATGAAGAAGTCACATGATGCAGAATCATAGTTTCTTGGTATGAATAAGTTCTTCAAGTTACATGATTACTCTAAAAACATGAAGGCCTAAATATCTACATTCAGTCTTAAAGGTAACGAAAATGTAAAGAATTTCATAGGTATTTATGAAGAGTAGTTGACTTGGAGTGAGTTCGAGAGACTATTCAAGAATAATTATCAATCGTAGAGATACAATGACGACAGGGAAAAAGAATTATATGAGTTGAAGTTGGGATCTATGACCGATGAGGAGTACACTAGTAGATTCTTGGAGTTATTGAGGTATGTGTCTTACCTCCATGAGGAGAATGTCAAGATTCAATGATTTATCAGTGGGTTTTTGGTAGCATTCAAGGACATGATTGAGTTTGAGTAGCCTAGATCATTAGATCCCATTCAGAAGCTAAAGAATTCTTTTAAACAATAAAGTGGAGATATGAGACTAAGCCGAACTAGAAAGGTAATAAAAATAATAAAGGAAAATGGGAAAAGAAGCGAATAAGACCTCAAGGTAAAGGTAACAAATAAAATGCTGCTCCACCTAAGAAGTTCAATGCATCTAACCGAGGACAAGGACTTCGATATGAATAGAGCAAGGATGATGACAGGGATCACGTATGGTGTTGGACTTGTGGAGGAGATCATAATAAGAGAGATTGTCCACATTATTAGGGTGGTAGACCGTAGATCTACAATGCACAAGAGGCATAGATAGTGGGGGATGTTGGACAGAGTATTCCATGAATATATGCACCATTATAGAATAGGTAGGTAGATCACCAAGCATCTATTATCGAGATGGATGGTTATCTTTGTGATAATGTTATTTATATTTTGATTCACCCTGGATCTAATTATAGTTCTGTTAGTCCTGACCTGGTGGATAAGTTTGGTTTGAATAAAGAGGTGCATGTAAAATCTTGGTTAGTGCAGCGAGCTACAGGTACAAAGAAGAAAGTTCATCATTGGGTAAGAGCTTGTGAATTTGAGTTAAACAATATGCCTACAACAACACATTTGAATGTATTGTCGTTGGGATCATATAGTATGTTGTTGGGTATGGTCTAGTTGTATCTTCATAGGACTAAAGTGTATTGCTATGACAAAGTCATTGAGTGCTTGGATGACAATGGATAACATAGAGTCTTGTAGGGTAATAAAAATATAAGATTAGTTAGAATGGTGATAGCTATGTAGGTGACGTGTAGTCGTAGGAAGGGGTGTGTGTTATTTGCAGTGCATATTCCAAGTGAAAAAGGTAAGGAAGTTGAGGATGAAAATGTCTTGAACAGGTACCCCTTTCTACAACAGTTTTAGGATGTGTTTCCGATAAATATTTTAGAGTTTCCACCTCATAGGGAAGTATAATTTTATATTTATTTCGTACCAAGAACAACACCAGCATCAAAAGCACCATACAAGATGAGCACACTAGACTTAGTAGAGTTAAAGTTGTATTTGAAGGAAATGTTTGACAAGGGATGAATTAAGCCAAGTGTATCACATTGGGGTGCAATAGTGTTGCTTGTAAAGAAGAAGGACGGTACTCTTAGGTTTTGCATTAATTATAGGTAGTTGAACACAGTGACCATCAAGAATAGGTATCCATTGTCAAGGATTGATGATTTGTTTGATCAGTTGAATGGAGCCACAATGTTCTTGAGGATTGATTTGAGATCAGGATACCATCAGGTACACATCAAAGAAGAAGATATCTACAAGACTACTTTTAGTACTAGGTATGGACCTTATGAGCTTGTTGTAGTTCCATTCAATTTGACTAATTCTCTAGATACTTTTATTTGCTTGATGAATAGTGTGTTTCATCCTTATCCAGACAAGTTTGTTATTGTGTTCATTGATGATATATTCATATATCTAAAAATGAGGAAGAGCATGTTGAACATTTAGCAACAGTGTTGAGATTGCTAAGAGTTTCAGTTGTATGATAATCTTATCAAATGTAGTTTCTTTCATACGAAGGTACACTATTTGGGGCATGTGATTTCCAAGGAAGAAATAACAGTGAATCTAGAGAAGATAAGTACTATCATGGAATGGGAAACTCCTAGAAATGTGGATGAGGTAAGATTGTTCATGGAAAGGTAAGAACTTTGAATGAACAAAAGAATGTGCAACAAGTTTTGAGTAGTGAAAGAAGTTGTTGACAAATGCTCCAATGTTAGATATTGTAGACTCGGACAAAGAATTTGTGGTCTGTATAGATGCTTGCAAGAGAGGACTTGGTGGGGTCCTTATGCAGGAGGGATAGGTAGTATGCTATGAATCAAGGAAATTGAATGAGCACAAGTATAATTATTTGACACATGATCTTGAGTTGGAAATGATGATCCATGCTTTGAAGATGTGGAGGAACTATCTCCTTGGGAGGTAGTTCATCTTGATGAGTGATCATAGTGGATTGAGGTATCAATTTTACCAACAAAATCTAAATTCTAGGCAAGCTAGATTGTTGGCCACGATTAGTGAGTTTGACTTCGATATCAGGTATATTAAAGGTAAAGAGAACAAAGTTGCAGATGCTCTTAGCAAGAAGATACAAGTAAATCACATAGCATCTATTCTTATGGGACATATTTTTAGGATCAGATCTTGTAGGAAGGTCAACAAGATGATAGGTACAGGGAGCTTATGCATAGGTTATAGCAGAGTATAGGTACAAGTGTAGGTATCAGTATACACGATATAGACTATCGTCTTACATCAGATGGTTTGGTAAGATTTAGGGACAAGATATATTTGTCGGACAATATTGAGCTCAAGAAGCTTATCTTCAAGGAATTTCATGCTATGTCATATTCAGGTCACCCAAGATATCAAAAGACATTGATAACAGTGAAGAAGTTTGATTATTGGCTAAATATGAAGAAGGACGTGGCAGAGTTTGTGGCGAGATGCTTGTAGTGTTAGCAGGTAAAGTTAGACTGTAAGCATCTAGGAGGACTACTAAAGTGGATTTTGATTCCAGAGTGGAAGTGAGAGGTCATTTCCATGTACTTTATCATAGGTTTCTTGAGAAAATCAAGACAACATGATTCCATCATGGTTGTGGTAGAAAAAATGACTAAGGTAGCAGACTTAATTCCAATGAAGTCTACACATTTAGCTAATGATGTAGCATGGGTATTCATCAAAGATGTAGTGAGGTTGCATGGTGTACTAAAGAATATTGTGTCAGACAGGGATAACAAATTAACTTCTAGGTTTTGGAATGATTTATTTGCGGGTTTGGGTATAGAGTTGGCCTTCAACACAACCTATCATTTGCAAATAGATGGTTAGAAAGAGAGGGTCAAATTTGATGCATCAGTAGTGGAAGTGGGAAGAGTATCTTCCACTGGTTGCATTTTCTTACAATAATGGGTATGAAGAATCTTTGAGGATTTTTCCATTTGAGGTATTGTATGGGTGGAGTTGTAACACTCCCATCAGTTGGAGCGATCCAGTTAAGAGGGATTTGATTGGATTGGACATGTTTCTAGAGATGGAACAGGAAATCTAGGTAATCAAGAAGAATATGAAGGCAACACAAGATAGGCAGAAAATATATGCAGATCGGAACAGGTTGTTTAAGGAGTTTCAGGTTGAGAAACAGGTGTACTTGCGTATCAAGCCCAATAAGAGCTCCTTGATGAATGGATTGTGTGCCAAGATCACACCTCATTTTTGTGGACCTTTTAAGATTCTTGAGAGGATTGTATGACTAGATTATTGACTTGCGCTACCTCCAACAATGAAAGACTGTGATGTTTTCCATGTGTCATTACTTAAAAAGTATGTTAAAGATGTTGATCATGTAATTGACTGGTCTATATTATAGGTGGATCCAGAAGGAGAATTCTATCCAGAACCTCAGTGCATTTTGCAGAGAAAAATGCTCATGCTCCAGAACCAAGAAATTGAGAAATTTAAAGTGCAATGGAAGCACTTTGAGCCCGATGAAGCTACATGGAAGATGGTGGATCAGATGTGGGCTATGTATCCTTCTCTATTTTCTAGTTGAGTGAATGTTTTGGAATATGTTTTGGTATATGTTTTGGTATATGTACATATGTATATGGACCTAAATACGACCATGAACTGTGTTATAAAGCTCTATTAAGTGGTATGCGTATCATGTCATTATAGTTGTCATCTTGTAATGTTGTCATGTTGGTTGTTTCCCAAAAGGTTGATCATTGTAAATACTGCAATGGGCTAAGTTATAAAGCTCCATTGGAAGCATGTTTTGCTTACAACATTTTTGTTGGTTGTAGGTTTCGTTTAATGCCAAGGACAGTGTTCCTCCAAAGGGGAGAGTTCTATAACAACCCTGGTCAAAATTGCATGTAATAAAGTTAATAAAGGAAAAAAAATAACCATGGTGATGAGACATGTATTCCAAGATAAATCTTGGACAAAACATAGTGATGGGGATCACTTCTGATTAATTAATGGCTAAGGAAATTGGAAAAGGAAATGAAAAATACATTGGAAAGGTGTTGGGAGTTTTAATTAATGATTAAATCTCTTACTATTAATTGTCAACCAGGACTTGTAAGCATGAGTTGTACTACATTTTTGGTTCAAGATTTAAATGTAGAGTATATGATTTTCCTCTAATCATTAAGTACAAAATGACTAATTAAGCACTTATCTAATGCCTAAAAAACGTAAGAAAGCTAAAAGGATCCTACTTAACTCAATCCACTGTGTTTATTATAATTCTTCGATAGCTTTAATGAAACTAAAAGCTTAAATGGCATTCATTTTAATTGCAAATCTTAAATGAGAATTCAAACTTCTAACTATTGGAAGAAATCAAACTCCTATTTTACTTATAACAAAACACAATAAAGAGTCTAGTATATATTTCTAAAATCAAATGCTATTCTTCCACCTTTAATTCATTTGAATCAAACTGTTCTCAAATTAAACATCTTCTAAACTCTACTTTAAATGACTACAGAACTAATGCTACAGGAGTGCGATCTCAACAAAAGTTTCTAGGTCTGGTGTTTATCAAATTCTGAGTTAATAGAATGGAGACCTAGTCTATGATTATATTGAATAACTAAAAGCAATGTAAACAATTAAATCACACTAAAGGCATAAGTCAATCAGTCCAATGTTAGAAATAAACCTATATTCTTCATTAAAGAAAATGGGAATCAATCCTCAATCGATTATATGAGAATGAAACTAAATTATCCTATGATAATTTAACTACTCCAATCAAATCTATGTAAAGAAATTCTTTTATGATAAATCACACTATGAAAAATGTCTAAAATAAATCGAACAACATGACAGTGAAAATGGGAATGCTATTCCTATTTGTGACTAGTCAAGATTCATTTGAAAACAAACTCAACGCTCACAATCAATCAAACTCCTTGTTCTACATAGAGAAATCCAGACAATTTATTTCTTATCATAAACCTCATTACAAAGATGAAAACGTCGATTTGAGCACACAAAGATTGTGTTTAGTGATTCCGAAATGCATTTTATTAACTTATCATAGGTATTACGATCACAATATAAATGAATGTGTTTTCACATGATAGAACAAAACATGGTTAATATGAAATATGATTCCACGTTTATGAAGAACAAAGCATAACCATGTGTCAAGGATCTATGCACAGTCTTTGTGACATATAAGGATCTACACACTCAAAATTCCTAATCGAGGTGTCTATAAATGAATACAAGGTTATCACACTTAAAATCAATTCCAAAGCTAATTAAATTCCTCACGCAGTAGTACAGGAAACTTTAACAAACAAACAACTATAATGAACCAATGCACAATGGTAATCCTATAGATTAATAATGAATCCTATTCCCAGATGATGGTGGGCCCTATCACACTTGGGTAAGCTTAGACTATGTGTAGGAAAGAAAATCTTTAAAACATTTAAATAAAAAAATCACAGTAAACCAACAATCAAAATGATTCAAGTTCAACGCATAGTCATAGCAGAGTCTTCAATTATGAATAATAATGCCTTGAACAATACTTGATAGATCAATAGTTTTTCAATAATAATCTTCTCTCTAACTCTTTTCTTATTACAATTTTGGCCTTTATAGGCATCGATTCATGTTTAGAGCAACAATAAACCATACATGGTAAGTTCAATGAACTGACTAAATTAAAATTTGAGATTCGATCACTGGAACAACCTTGTCCTTCTTAGCACAATAGATTCTAACAAATCCCAATATTGTCATAGACCTATTTCAATGAGGATGTAGAAGATATTCATCATGGAAAACAATGAACTCGACTCGATCATAATCTCCAGTTGTAGTATCCAAGCCTCTAGAAGCACTAAGTTCTACTAAACCTCCATGGTGTTGAGTATAGATCCTGAATTGGGCTATTAATTATAGAAATAGAAAAACAAGGTTGTTGACGAGCACTCCCTCCATGGTGACCTACTCATGCTACTACAATTCTTCATACTTATCCATATTGATTAGGTATCTCATTGGGAATAACTTAAACTCACTCAAACCTAACCAAAAATAGTAAAATGACACTAATTAAATGCTTTTACCTCATGTCAGTGTCTTGGCAGGATTAGGACAGTGATAGTGATGGAAAGGTAGGTGTAGGAGTACTTTCTTTGACAAAAATTGCAAAAATGGAGGTGGAAAATGGTAAAATTGGGGACAAAACAAGGCACCAACATCCTCCCCATGTCGATTTGGATGCATGTACTCATGCATCTTATACAGTCCGCAAAAAAAAGAGTGTGCAAAATGAGAGTAACATCAGTCAAAGACCAGCAATATTGACCAAAACTTCAATCCCAAGTTTAACCAGTGTAGAACATTTCTTGAACTGAAGGGCCAATCCTTGTGAACTGAAATTTTTAGTGGGCCTAAACCTTAATGCTTTCCAATGAAACAAATGTTTGTTCTTCCTTTTTAGCTCATGAATATGGCCATACAATCTCATATTAGAATCTCTAACCTAGTGATTGACCTCTCTTACATAATGAAACAGGACCTTATATTTATTAGCTTGTTCATGGAGTTTAACAACCTTCTTTTGTAGTTTGACAAGTTGAATCTTCATGTTCTCTTCTTCATCATAATTTGGAGCCTTGGTAGGTTTTTTCGATTGCTGAGATGCGCTGCCTTCAGGTGCTTTACCAATTCTTTGTTTTGGTGAAGAAATATGTTGGCTTGCCTTAGTATCACTCCTACTCACTAATGGTCGAATGTGGGGTTAATGTTTCTAAGTCATGTGCAATATCCACAGGGATATCTGCTTCAGATTTTGGCATCGGTAGTTTTTCGAAAGACAACTCGAACTTCTTTGTATCAAAATCAGGGGATGAGGAAATGTGGGCATGATCAGAATTTGCAACTTTAGCTATGGACTGTTGGGTGTGAGCCATACTATGGGTTCTTTGATAGCCCTAAGAAAATGTCTCTATTGTAGAAATCGGGGGTTTATTGATAGGGAAAAGAGCTCTTCTGAATGTTTGCTTTGGTTTGGTGCACTCATGGGTTTTGGAAGGCTTCGACTAGGGTTCCACTGCTCTATCTTCCTCCATAGGACTCGGCTCAAGTCAGTCCAACTCAACTCTATTTCTTTTTCCTTTTTCTTTTGTGCCCACTTGGTTTTTCACAGAAATCACATTTCCTCTGACTTTCAAAGAATGACCTGCTACCTGGGGAGTTTCATGGACGGGAGAATGGGTAGGAGAGGCAGGTGTTTCTTGGGAGTTAGGCACAGGAGTTGCATATTTTTGTCTCAGTGATCTGCCCATTGATCGTTGCTGCCCTTTTACCTGAGTCTCCTCCCCAAGGATGTTCCCTACTAATAAATCCTCCCACGATCTCTTTCCATTTCGAAGCTTAGCAACTATTAAAATTTTAATGAGGCTATGATGATACAACATTGTTTTAGGCTTCCTACTCTGAGACTGTACCCCTCTGGCCATTTTATGTAACCTTAGCCTCAAGAAGTGTGGGATGTTTATCCATTTGTCCTTAGTGATATGTCAATAAGATAATGTGATAAAGGAAGACAACCACATACCTTCCTTCACAAGTAAGGAAGCGTTGCAACAACGTGAGTAGAGGGTGTCACTGCTCTTCTATGCAACTCTGTAATAAACCCTTTGCCCAACTGAGAGTTCTGTAAGATGGCTTCAAAAACATAGTGCAATTTGGAACATTCAACTGCCCACCCTTGTGTTTTGGAGAATTTGGTATCTATGGATAAATACTAATTCCCTAGATAATTAGTTATATCTAGAACAACAATTAAAGTGATTTATACTTTTCCTATAAGCAATAGATAAGATGAAAAGATAGAAGACCTACTTGTAGTTCTTCTTTCCTCTTGTATCCCTTCTATCGATCCTATTGCTCCTTCCCATACTTAATCCGCTTGAGAATTACCCTATAAACACAACAAGAAACAAAGAATCGATCAAAGCATATGATGAAAGGAATCAGATACAATTCACACATATAAGCATTATGAAAAAATACAAACATATGGGAAAAAGGTTCAAACACTTTATTAGATAGAAGAATGAATTACAACCATTGGTGTCTAATTCAAATCCATTCCTCCAACTTGGATCCCATCCACATCGCATCAAAAGCATGACAAACCTGTAGCATTACAATACTTGCTTCAAAGCCAAATCTCATAGCACAATTATCTCCTTACAATTCAACATAATCCAGACCCTGATCACTTAGATGAGTAGTCAATTTATAGGAATATGAAGGAGGTTTTGTCATAAATGGTGGCATTGAATGGCCTTCCATACTTATAATTAGTTCCATGGAGGAAGGGATGACAGGAAAGGATGCACCTTAACTCATTCCTCATCCATTTTCGAGCTCATAGGTGTTGATAAGTGAGGGAACCTTCTAGATGAATCCAAAAGATAATAATATTCCCCAAACCCTATGTGAATTTCACTCATTCTTGCCCAAAGCAGGTGAAAGGAAGCCTAAGTGCTCTGTAAAGCATCCTAGCAGTGGACTCAACTACTCTGCAATGCACCTTCATAAGGGCTTACCTCTGCTGGTCCCTCTAAAGGCTATTTCTGGATGTCTTCAAGTCATGAAACTGTCTAGGAAGGAGGCATTCAAAGGTGTGACTTGTTTAGGGCATGAAGCAACATAAATTAGGGTTTTATGAGCCCTAAAACACTAATCTGGATGTTGCGATTTGATGTGCCCATATGGATCTGTAACAGCTGCCTCTTAAAGCATGAAGTGAATGAAATGCTTTACGATGTGATGAGGAGGTATAGAAGTGGAAGGTCACCTGCATCAATTACAATACATATATCATGATATTTGATTTTACATGAACTGCTGAGTGAAGGCATACCCATGCTCAGCTTATAAAATTTCATTACATGTACATAAATAGTCGTCTATAGATATAGACCCATGATTGGAATGACCATCAATGTAAAGCCATTGTACATATGATTTAGTACTCCTAAAATTGCAACCCGGATGGATGAAACTAGACTGGGGTCTTCTATCTCATTCAGTCATTCACTCAAGTATGATTCTAACCATTTGAATATGTGATTTGAATTCAAACAAAGGAAGACACCATCTGATTACCAGCCAATTATGTAAGTTGTCAACAGATGCGAGAGAAATGACTGATAATGATAATGATCCTCAAGGTACTGCAGTACATTCTGCATGGTCTGAATCTATTATTTGATGTCGAACACCATACAAATTCTTTCAGTCGAAGGCCATTGATGTATGCCTATCGCCAGAAGCGAGAAACCTGCCATTGATGCATGCAAGCCTCAAGGTACTGGAAGGGTGTTTCTACGTCAGATTCTTGGATATTGTGTTGATGTTGACAAGAAGCGACTCATCGTAGTAGGGCCTTGATTTATCCCACATCAACGACATGAAATGAGTGTAGTGATTTTAGAGATGGAATTTGACTGACGACAAAAGGTTCAGGAATGGCAGTCATGAAAATGAAGGTTTATGGTATTGCAAAGGATGAATTTTGACTAAATGAATTCTCTTGAACATGTTGGCGACACTAAAATTAATTAGTAGCATTGACCCAAAACAAAGTGATGGATGGTATTATAGAACAATGGTGTGGTAACCATCAAGCTAATAACCCAACCCAAATAGTCACGGTGATGGAGTGAAAGTGTCATGTTCAAGAGCAACCTGCCACCAAAAAGTGGTTTTCCCCTTTTCCCATTTTCCCCAGTCATTGTTGACTAGTACCTCTTTATTTTTATCAAGCTTGAGGAGGATAACATATGCTTGTTGTATAATTCACCCTTCAGGCAAATCGATCACTATTTGATGTTTTAACGAGTCTAGCGAAGGTGAAACTCGGTCTTGTCTAGATGGACATGTTTGTCACTATTTGATGTTTTAACAAGTTTAATGACAAAGATAACTCAGTCTTCTTCATGTTTAGAGAGTTTGAAAAGGGACAAAAATAAAACACCACAAGTTCTTTTTCGTAAATTAATCTCTCGAGCCCAAAAAAGTGTAAGATAATACAAGAGAGATATCGTTTCCAATCTGTTAACAAGTTGGAAAGGACAAGCACTTGGCAATATTTTCATGTTTAGAGAGTCTGAAAAGAGCTTAAAGACAACTCCAAGGGGGTTCCTTTTCATTTTTAATAGAGCTCAAAAAATATATAAAAGTGTGCTTTGTGGTCAAAGGTACAATTGACAATCTAGCATGTTGAATTTTGTAATTCAATTGCAAAACCTTCTCAAAACACCACCAAATGGATTAAAAATATTTGTTTCATAGGCAAAAATAGGTAAATACTAATGTTTACTCAATTAATGAATGTGAAATAAACATAAAACAAGATTTTCCCATGACATTTTACCATTTGGAACTTACCATTCAGTTTTGTGCTCTGAGCTTAGTTTTTACCTCGATCTTCATCAGCTAATTGTGAGAGATTCTGCAGACCATTTCTCGAGTCGTCCAAACAAGGTAGGACCTAAACCTCTCTACTTTCTTTTCAAGTCATTCATTTGTCATTTCATGCAAGTTTTAAGGTTTTTTGGGGCCCCTGGGTTTCATTTTTTTGTTATGGGATCAACGTAGGCTTTCACATTGAAAACAACACTGAAGAGCACCCAGATAGAAGCCTGCATGCTCTACGGTGCACTGTCTCTGTGCCTTGGCTGCGCTAGGTGAGTTTCCCAAGTTTGTTTTAGCTATTTGCTCCAAAATTTTTCCTTTTTGTTTTTTCAGGAAAAGGATCCTAGTTAAGCTTATGATTGTGTTTCAGACTTTCATCAGATCAGAATATTGATTACATGGCGAGAAAGAGAGCATGAAGAACAAGACATGGTTTCCCTAAACAATCTAGGTACAATTGAGGCACTCAAAAACTATAGGTTACTCAAATAATTCAAGTTTTCCAGAATGAGGCAACAAATAGAACTATTTTAGTTCCTTGTTCGTGCATGGGATCCGAGAGATATGACTTTTCACATTAGGGACAAGATGGTCCCTATTACCATTGATGATATTTACTTTCTTACCAGATTATCAAGGCAAGGTGCCCCTATATCAGTTTCTAGATTTTTCTGTGGAGGTGAATTGGTGAGAGATTATATTAGACAGTTTTGTCGGCCAGGTACACAGCCTAGAAAGGATGGGAAAAAAACATCATGGATGTAGGTGATTTTCCTTTAAGAATTATCCTCTCCACAATTGAAAAATTTGCTGGCAGTGTGACACTACTTCTGGCAAACAAATCTTATATGCAGTATGCACTGGAGTGTTTAGAGCCAAAAGTTTTCAACTGGTGTGAGGCTATGCTTTCTTTACTGAAATAACAACTGTCTAACGTAAAAAGCGGTAAGACGAATAATTTCTACTATGGTTCGGTCTTAATTGTTTTTTCCTTAGAAAGAATCCCATTGATGCAACCACAACATGTATCATTGGGTGTGGTTGGTCCTAGAGATCCATGTATGCAGAGGTGGGTCGAATTGATGGCTCGACATGCAGGTCAGTCAACAATCATTTTCTCCTCTACATTTTTTAGTTGGCTTGAGTGACAACATCTTGTCATCGAGGAGAATCCATATTGAGGGATGGATTTCTATGGAGATCCAGATTTGATTCTACCAGTTGGAGCACAATGGGGTGCTATGGGTAAGCTTTTTGAACAAAGTGTTTTTTTATTTTTCAAGTTTCTACATGTTTTTTGTGTTTTTTTTTTAATGTTTCCAAGACTAAACTAGAATTGCTCTTATGCATGTAGATGTAGGTACTATTTGACCCATGGGACACCAACAGGTTGCAGGTGGGCCAGCACAGAGAAACATTGGGAGAGAAGTTCTCTAGGACTTGGATTTGGCAAAGACCTTAGCAGAGTTGTAGGATCACATAGAGGGATTAACCCTTGGTATTCTGGATGTTAGGATCGAGGAGTTACCTATGAGGTTGTAGTGCCACACTATTGGTGTTCCTAGTCGTTGGGCGAGGCTTTTACACATGATAGCTCAGGTTGTGACCTGTTACCATGAGCACCACTAGATCTACTTAGGGTGTTTTGCATGCATTTTGAGTTTTTTGGGTTAGATGACCAAACGTGTCTTGGAAAAAAATTTTGTAAAATTTTTTAAAACACCTATCTATTTTACTTTCAGAGTTTTCTACGGTTATATGCAATCCTATTCAATTGATGATGTGAATTGAAAATATTACTTTTACATGTGTCACAAATATCTATTTAACACATAATTCACTAGAGAATCAGTTAATGTGTTAAGATTTCTAGAAATATGTTGGTATTGAATGTGTTAAAAATATCTTTCCAAAATACAAACTCTAAAGAACATACGAAAAATTATTGGATTTCAGACAGTATGAATATTTGCTAGTTGTAGTACAACAAGTTGTGAGTCCAGCCTAATGATGATTCGACAAATGCCAAATGAAATGGCATCAAAGAGTAGTTCAATTAACATGCTACACTCAGCGATGTTGTTCGTCGATTGACTGATACAAATCCCTTGAAAACTCACTAACTCGCCACTTGGAGTGAAAATAGCACATGTTGCAGAAGAAAAATTATGCGTACTATGACTAGCACCATTACGTAACCAACAAAAGGTTCCGAAGACTCCGACATCTGCAACAAATGCAAAGCAGATTACTAACCAGATAAAAATCTCTAAAAGATACACACACACACATGCAATGAAAGCATATATATAGTGAGTTTTACTACACTTAATCAAGCATAGTAACTTTTGAGGTACAACCTGTTTCGGGGCTGTGACAGTGGAATCCCATCATAATCTACTAACTCGTTGGCACCTTTTTCTAGGACACATTTGACAACATAAGGACCCATCCACATTGGTTCGAATTTTCTTGCTCCAAGTTTATTAGCTTCCCGATCGTAAAGCAGGACCAAGTCTCCTTTCGAAAATATACAAGGCTTGAAATTTCTATCATATTGTGCCTTTATATGTTTCTTATGCACTTCATTAGCCAATGCGGCATCACAATGGGTTTCATCTAGATGGATTAATTCCAAGAAATGTGCTTCCTCTTCAGAAGTGTTAGGTAACGGGTCAATCATGAGTTTGAGTGATAAAATTTCACATTGTATTGGTAAGATTGCTTCCAAACCATACACCAACTGAAATGGTGTGAATCCAGTTTCATTTCTCACCGAGGTTTGATATGCCCACAAGGAAGAGAACAGGATTAAGTGCCAGTTTTTCTTATGAACCCCTATCATTCTCTGCAACATCCGCTTCAAGACTTTGTTGATGGCCTCAACTTGTCCATTCGCTTGTAGGTAATAAGGGGTAGAACTATCATGTAACAGTGCTAACTTAGCAGTCAATTTAGCCATCATGTGATAACAAAAATGCGACCCATGATTGGTAGCTATGGCTTGTGGTACACCAAATTGGGCAACCACATGGTTAAAAAAGAAAATAGCAATTGTTTCGCCACTGTTGTTCAATGTTGACATTGCCTCAGCCCATTTGGTAAAATTGTCAACGACGACTATAATATACACATGCCCCTCGGCCAAGGTGGGGTTACATGTCATAAAATCAATGCCCCATTTGGAGAATGTGCCAACAACAATGACTAGATGTAATGGTGCAGGTGGTAATCTGGTTTTTCGGTCATATATCTGGCATGCGTGACAACTACTGATAGCAATAATACAATCTCTGAATATAGTTGGCCAGAAGTAACCAACATGGAGAATTCTTTGTGCAATTGCATATCCAGATAAGTGTCCACCACAGGCACCTGAATGGCAGTCATTCAATGCTTTCTCAGCTTCCTCATGTGTGAGGCACCTCCGTAAAACCGTATCGATACCACAATGGTAAAGAGTGTCACCAATTATCGAATAATCTTTGGCTTGGTAACGAATATGTCATTGTTTCAAGTGAGAGGTATTAGGCCAGAAAGTTTGGGTCTGGAGATAGATCAATATATCTCCATACCAAGCGTCAAATGATGAAAATAGAGACTCATCCAAAATTGATGGTTCAGATGTTGAATCAATGGAGGTCGAGGGAAGGTCGCATAGTAACTCAGTGAAAACTAGAGATTTCTTTGATTTGGACTTGATGAATTCCAAATCAAATTCCTCCATTTTGAGTATTTTCCCCCCAACAATTGACGTGACAAAATTTATGTCATAGGGTTGCAATCTGAAATGACAGTTGTTTTCCGTAACATGATGTAATGGCGAAATATTTGAACAGCTTGCAGAGCTGCCAAAGATAGTTTTTCAACATAAGAGTACTTACTTTTTGTATCGTTGAGATTATGGCTCAAGTAATAAATCAGATGTTCAATCCCATTTTCTTCCTAAACTAAAACCATGCCAATGGATGTATCTGCAGTGGCGAGATACAGGTAATAGTCATTTTGGTAATTTCGAGAATACATTAATGAAGCTCTAATCAAGTTATATTTGGAGAATACATTAATGAATCTCTAATCAAGTTATCTTTAAGAGTGTCAAAGGAAGCTTGCGCAACTTGATCCCAATGAAAGGGAATCTCCTTTTTCAAAAGACATGTAAAACCTTTAGCCATTTTAGCTTAATTAGGAATGAACCTCCTCAGAAAGTTTGCTTTCCCTTAGAGTCTCTGTAACTATAGAATATTTGAAATTGGAGGCAAATCTAGGATTTCCTAAACCTTTAATGGATCGAGTCGAATCCCCTCTCTAGACACTATAAATTTAAGCAAGTGACCAGAACCAACACAAAACACACATTTGTGCAAATTGAGTCATATCTTGTAGTGTCGACACCGTAAAAATGCTGCCCTCAAATGTTGTGAGCGAGCAATCTGCTTTCGTGAATGAGTAGCTAAATCGTTAAAGTAAGGTTGAACAATGTGCTTGATGTAATGGAAGGCATAATTCATTTCCCTCTGAAAAGTGGCCCTGACATTCTTCAAACCGAATAGGAGTTTCCTATAGGTGAATGTGCCCCATGGACAATTAAAAGTTGTTTTAGATTGATCCTGTGGGCGGATATTGATTTGATTGTAGCCAAAAACTCCATCCATAAATGAGAATATTTCACATCCAGCACATTTGTCGATAATCTGATCAATAAAAGTAGTAGGATAATTGTCCTTTGGACATCCCTAATTTACATCCCTATAATCGACACACACTCAAATTGTCCCGTGTTTCTTCATGACAGGAACAAGGTTGGAAACCCAGTCAGTAAGAGGGACAGGGTAAATGAAACCAGCCCACAAAAGTTTTTCAACTTCTTCTTTAATTGGAGTAGCTTTCTTTGGATGAGAACCTCGAAGCTACTGTCAAACTAGCTTGACATCAGAGTACATTTTGATTTCGTGTTCAACAACACTAGAGTCAATTCCCGACATCTCCTTGTTTGACCATGCAAAGATATCTCTAAATTCATGAAAGAGAGTACGGTAATTTTTTAGTTCTGATGGAGAATAATATTTGCCAACATGAATGTTATCTACAATATTAGGCTTGGTCGAAATATTAATGGAATAATTTCTTCAATATTTGACAGGTTTCGCTCAAATTCTACTGTGTCTATGAAAATTGAATTCGAAAGGAAATTAACAATTGAAGGGTGGTTTAGGTCATTTGAATAATCTTCGATGTCATGTGGAAGATGGGAACAATGATGATAATCTTCCCATGGTTCTTCTCCTATCATCATTGATAGGATGATTCCTTTATCTGTAGAATTTATACATGAAAAACGATCTGAAGAAGTACCATATTCTATTGAATGGTCTACCCATACAATTGTTGAGTGCGGATTTGGGTTTGCCGCATAAGCTCGAAAAATTGATTGCTATGCTAATTCAATGGGGCTTAACGACATCACCTCAATATTACTATCAACTTCAACCTTGTTGGTACTCCTCCTTAAACCAGATGAGGTGGAGGAAATCATGTTGCAAGTCTCTACTCTTTCCATTTCCACCAAATTAGATGGTGACGGTAGCATAAAAGTACCCATTAGGGAAGGATCTTTGAAGAGACCTACTCCAACACTTTGAAGTGACAGCGGGGGTCCGTGTACCAACAAAATGCTTCCTGTAGCCTGTGAACTATTGGAAAACAAGCCTAGCTGATCAATGATTGTGATTCCACCCTTAAAAGGGAATGTAATAATACGAAAGTATGTGGAAATGACAACATCCATAGCATATATCCATGGCCTTCCCAATAAAATGTTGTAATCGAGGGGTCCTTCAACTACTTCAACTTCAATAGTAACTATTTTTCCCCCTAGTTCAATTTGCAGGTTACTTAAAATCCACAAGGAGTATATGTTCTTCCATCAAAAGCCTTTAACGTGGTTGGTGATCATGACAACAGTGGTGAACCAAGTGTTTTCTAGTAGCTCATTGACATAATGCAAGTAGATGCCCCCTCATCAATAATAGTTCGGTGAACATTCTTATTGAGAGATTTTACTTGAATTAGGAAAGCTAACTATGCCAGTAACTGTGATGTATATCCTGCACGGTTAAAAACCACAAGATTAGAATCCATAGGATCTATTCTGCCAATTGCTAACAGTAAACCCTGCTTCTAAGAGGGTCAGTTTTGCAACACCTCAAGTGTCGACATAGCAGAAGGCAATTGAGCAAGATCTTCCACTATGTTATAGTTCTGAGCTGCTCAAGCCCGAGGGTTAAATGTCGATTTGTGCACAACTCCCTTTGGTGGTTTTATTGTCAATTCTGGTACAATAGGTGGAATATTTTCAGATGAAGTCAAAGTCGAAGGCTTAGGTTGATCAGTGGCCTAATTATTCGACGATGATAGTCTATTTCCATAATATTTGTTTCTCGTTGACACCAAAGCTTCGTTTTGTGGCTTTGTGATGGATAAATGTGTCTTTGGGTCTAGAAACGGATTAATGAACACTGCTGATGCGTTTGAATTATTTAAAAGTTTAGATACCTTGGAGCTGTGTGGACAATCTCTCGTAAAATGCTCATCATTACAGATTAGATATGGATAATGAGGTTTCCTTACCGAAGTAAAGGAATTAGATGATTTCTCTGGAGGAGAATTATCTTGTTTCTATTTGTTTTTCCCCTTTTTCTTGCCTCCTGGTTGCTTTTTATTTTCACCTTTGTCAGATGACATAGCATTAATTCCGAAAGCAAGAGTATTTTCTTATACATTGGTAGCTTGATTGGTAATGGCAAGAGATGGTCTTCCTGCCGTTTGCATGTTTGAAGAACCGATCACACCATCGTCGGAATGAGAGTCCTTACTCGATTGTGGAGGAGGAGGAACAGTTAAAGTTGGTTTGGGTGCATTGGGAATTTTATCGTAGAGCATGCTGGATTATGTGTAAATCAAATCCAAATATTGGGCATGAGCAATTACTTGCTATTTTGTGACAACTCCACCTTTTTCCACATCCTCGGTGATTGATGGCAACAAGGATTTTATGAACCACTCAGCTAAAACCTGATCAGGAACATATGTCTTAACCATTCGACGATGACGCCACCACTCATGAATATGATATTATATATGGGTAGCAGTAGTCTGTTTAAACTTGATTAGGAGTTCCATTCCAATCTCGTATCTGATGGGTAACTGGAAGTGGGTCAAAAGTGTAGTGGCTAAAGTTGTAAAGTTGTTGAAAGAAGCTCTTGGTAACTCGATGTACCATTTAGCAATCGGACCAGTAAGTGTCCTTTGGAAAAGATGGATTCTAACTAAATCATCATTTAAGGATTTTGATTAACACCACAAATGAAAGGTCATGACATGATTTGTGGGTCTTCTACGATATTTTCGTTAAATTTCAGAATGTCAAACGGTAACTAATGTGGAATTATCTGCCAGCAAGGCGCATATAAGATTGGATCATTAGTGAGCCAATTTAAATATGGTAATTCTAAAGTTGCTACAAATGGAAACTTTCAATTCAATTCAGATTGAGCATACCCAAGATATGATGGAATTTCCTGAGAAATAGGTCTTTGCATACCGACATAGGCCATCTACATTTGGTAACCTTGGTAAGGTTGTTGTTGAACAAACCCAGCATAAGGTGGTTGTTAATAACCAAGTTGAATTTGTGGTTGTCCATAACCTGCAAAGCCTTGTTGACCAGGACCTTGGTAAGCTTGATATTGACCAAACCTAGGTTGAGCCTATTGGGCCTATCCAAATTGGGGTTGGAATTGCTGGAATTGGGGTTGTTGAAATTCAGGCTGCCACAGTTGTTGAATCAACTATTGTTATTGTTGGTAAAACTATTGTTGATTTAACGGTTGTTGTTGCCCAGCGATGAAAGGTTGTCCAGGTTGTGAATAAACTATACCAGTGTAATCTTGGGTCAGTCTAGATAAGGGTATACTAACATGAGGTTGTTTTTGAACCTCGGAAACAAGTGGTTGTGGTACAACAACCTAAGAAACTTGAACTTCTTGACCTGAAACTTGTGGTTGCAAGGTAGAAGGACCAGTTTGTACCAGTTGAGATACAACAATTTGAACTTGTGACTATGGCACAGTAGTAACAACAGGTGTAGTAGGAATAGATGACACAGTTTACATTGGTTGTGTTGGATACACGAACCTTGGTTGAACTGGCATTGTTGGTTTCCATTGACAAACTCCAATTCTAGGTTGACCTGAATACTGCGGGATATTACGATATGATGGTCCTCTGGAATAAGGAGGATACGGTGAATAAGCATATTTCTCTCAATATGGTGGCAATACAGTATTTAATGGTAACATAGGTCTTTGTTGACTAGATTTCCAAGCTTGATATTGATATGCAGGATCAAACGATTGAGTTCCCGTTAGATAAGAACCAAGTAAAATTTTGGTTGAGGACATGAGTGATGATGATGGTGTAGAAGCAACCCCTGAGTGGGTTCTAGACAAATATTGGTAACCAACCAGGATGGACGATTCACCATATAGGTGCAACTTAGGTGTGTTAGCAAACATCGAAGAGGTTGCAACAAAAGATTGTGCCGCAGCTGCATCAAATGACACAGTCTGGAATGTTAACGGTTGTTCAGCCATAGTTAATTGACCCAAAAGTTATCCTAAAGAATCGATGGGTACTTGAAAATAAGCAGGATCAAATGGAGCGGTAAAATGAGGAGTATGAGGGTAAAGATAAACCCTAGCTCCAAAGTGGAATGGGGTTCCAGGTATAGAATCTTCTTCCAATTCTTCCTCTATAGAAATTAAACTTGGTGGAAGAACTTCAACGGCTAGTCCGTAAAAGATTTCTGGTGTTGATAAAGTTAAAGTTTCAGTAGTTATTGATGTCTGAGGGGTAACCGGTTGATCGTCTTCCGGTAAAGTAATAACTTTTGAATGTTCAAATTCGAAGTCCATATGTTCGGGTAAATGAACAACAGTTTCAGAAAGAGGTTCCTTAACAAATTCTGATTCAGATGTAACTTATGTTTGAACTAGGATAGGTTCTAGATCAACTTCTAGTTGAACTGATTCAAGTTCAAAAGTACTTTCTTGTTGAGCAACTTCAAGTTGAGGACTAGGATCAGTACTAATAACCTCAAGTAATTTTGAAACTTCCTTTTCAGAAACAGATGTACCAAAAATGGTTGGAGTAACTAGAGTCTCAGTACTTACCGTAATAGATTATTCAGGTAATTCAGATGAAGAACTAGGAGTTCTTGATGTACTAGACTCAGTTAAGCGAGATCACTTTGTCCGAATAGGTGTAGCTTCAGGCAACAAAGGTGGTTTGCTCACTGTTCTCTACGAACGACAGGGTAAGGGTTAATGTTCTTCCATAATTGTTGATTAATTTTATTATCAAAAAAGAAATAAACAAAAAGGGGTATACTAGGCAAAAGGTTTACCAAGCAACTGTGAACTACAGAATACCTCCTAGCAAACCAAGAAGTACGGGCAAGTAATCTACCCGAATATTGTGTTCGATGTATCACAATTTATAAGGCGGCCGACTCAACTACTTAAGGATGGATAGCAACCTAAATTTGTCCTCCCATATATACCCGAAGGTATGTGGAACCCTAGTCCATAGAGGCATTGTCTAATGCGAAACCGCACAGTGAAAGCATTCCCATATACTTTATGTATTGTAACACTGACCTATATACCTGAAGGTACGTGGATGAGCTACGATATACTCATGTACATGGAATGAGGTATCACACTCAGGATGTATTGCAGACAAGTTAGTGACAACTACTTTGTTTTATGACGTCGAAACACATCTCTAGCCTAGAACCACTAAATGTTCTCGTTAATGACAATGCTCCATTAGGTAAATTGATGTTAATTTTAAGTTGATCTTGCTTAGGAATTTGCCTTTCAAGTTCACCATATGATGTCTTCTAGAATTCCTAGGAATGAAACTATCATGATAAGCATTCTTTCCATTAAATTTAAAGATTAAAATCCTAACTACT
Organism: Pinus taeda; assembly: GCA_000404065.3. Lineage (NCBI taxonomy): Eukaryota > Viridiplantae > Streptophyta > Pinopsida > Pinales > Pinaceae > Pinus > Pinus taeda. Next base: position 31,492 of record APFE030262456.1, read on the forward strand.
TAGGGATAGAGCAATCAGATTTCTTTCGATCAGAGAGCAAAGAGCACAATCTGAAATTTTGAATGCAGTTTCCCTACACTATTCCCATGAAAACACACGAAATTTTGTAATGAAACATGCATGTATTTATTTTTTATTTCCTTAATGTGAATATGAACAAAAGGAAATATGCACATACAATCAATCAATCTTTCATAAGAACAAAGATTTTTACGATAGTTCTAATTCGAAGGAAGAGAAGGCTTTACAACACTTTCTTTCAAATGAAGATTAATCAATTATATCTTAACTTTGACTATTGATCAATAATGACAAAGAAAACATTAAGAAACGTTAATCAATCCAATCAAAGTTGGGCTAGACCAAGAGATAGAAACTTATTTTCTGAGACATAACATTCATCGATCAATCAACAAAAAAACAAACAGAGAAAAATTGGCAAAATTTATTTCAAAAGGTAGGAAACTGATCCTGGGAGGATCAATGCAGCCTAGAGTGGGAGATAGTGTGCTTCAGAGCACTGTCCCTAAGCTAGGGGTGCTCTACAGCACATTATGTCCCTCACAAGCCTGCGCTGGTGATAGTAAGCCATTTCAAAAGGAAATTTGACACAGTTTTGATCAAGTTTTCAATGTAACGAGATGAATTACAACCTATGAACACAAATAAGGTCTACAAGGATGCCTTAGGAGGTGAATATGCTACTAGGAAAGAGGATTTATCCCCAGTGGAGTCGCCAATTTGTTTTGGAGAATTTGGTATCTACAGATAAATACTAATTCCCTAGATAAGTAGTTGTATCTAGAACAACAGTTTAAAGTGTTTTAGACTTTTCCTATAAGAAATATATAATATATGAAGATAGAAGACCTACTTGTAGTTCCGCTTTCCTCTCATCTCCCTTGTATCGATCATGTCGCTCCTTCCTGTACTTAATCCACTTGAGAAGTACCCTATAAACACAACAAAAAACAAAGAACTGATCAAAGAATACGATCTATTGAATATAAGTTAAAGGAATCAGATACAATTCACACATATAAGCATTATGAAACAATACAAACATATGGGAAAAAGGTTCAAACACTTTATTGTATAGAAGAATGAATTACAGCCGATGGTGTCTAATTCAAAGCCATTCCTCCAGCTTGGATCCCATCCACATCACATCAAAAGCATGACAAACTTGTAGCATTACAATACTTGCTTCAAAGCCAAATCTCATAGCAGCATTATCTCCTTAAATTCAACATAGTCCAGCCCCTGATCACTTAGATGAGTGGTCAATTTATAGGAAGATGAAGGAGGTTTTGTCATAAATGGTGGCATTGAATGGCCTTCCATACTTAGAATTAGTTCCATGGATGAAGGGATGAGAGGATAGGATTCACCTTACCTCATTCCTCATCCATTTTCAACCTCATAGGAGTTCATAAGTGAGGGAACCTTCTATATGACTCCAAAAGATAATAATATTCCCCAAACCCTATGTGAGTTTCGCTCATTCTCGCCTAGCACAGGTGAAAGGAAGCCTAAGTGCTCTACAGAGCACCTTGGCAATGGACTCAACTTCTCTGTAGCACACCTTCATAATGGCTTACCTGCATTGGTCCCTCTAGAGGCTATTTCTAGATGTCTTCAAGTCATGAAACTGTCTAGGAAGGAGGCTTTCAAAGTGGTGACTTGTTTAGGGCATGAAGCAACTGAAATTAGGGTTTGATGAGCCCTAAAACATTGTTCTGGATGTTGGGATTTGATGTGCCCAGATGGATCTGTAACAAGGCAGGTGTTTCTTGGGCGTTAGGCACATATTTTTGTCTCAGCAAACTGCCCACTAATCGTTGCCTCCCTTTTCCCTGAGTCTCCTCCCTAGGGAAGTTCCCTATTAAGAAATCCTCCCACAATCTCTTTCCCTTTTGAAGCTTAGAAACTATTAAAATTTTAAAGAGGCTATGATGATACAACATTTTTTCAAGCTTCCTACTCTGAGACTTTACCCCTCTGGCCATTTTATGTAACCTTAGCCTAAAGAAATGCGGGATGTTCATCTGTTTGTCCTCAGTGAAATAAGTCAATAAGATAATGTGATAAAGGAAGATGTTTGCATACCTTCATTCATAGGTAAGGCAGCATTGCAGCAACATGAGTAGAGGGTGCCACTGCTCTTCTATGCAGCTCCGTAATACCCCCTTCACCCAACTAAGAGTTATGTAAGTTGCCTTAAAAAACATAGCGCAATTTGGAATATTCAACTAACCACCCTTGAAAAATGGTTCACCCTCCACGGGTAGTCCTATGGCATTGCTCAACGATTCCTTAGTAATTCTAAAAATCAAATCCCCAACCTTAACATGTTCCCCATCGAAACTTTGAGCAAACAATAAAGTGACCTAATCATTAGAGCCTTGAAATTTCTATAGGAATATCATCCATCCTTTCTCTTCCACAATTCCTCTGCACTGGTGGTATTCAGGACTTCGCGCAAACTGGCCAAATGTGGGCTCATGGCGATCAACTCCCATATTGATTGGCACCTTAATTAAATTACAATTGCACCCTCGCCAAATTCTTTGTTGCTTCTCTGTTGCCCAATAATTCTGTAGTATTGGTGTAAGTCGTTCCCCATACTTCAAAACTTGGCTGAATGACAGCATAGAGTCAAAAATTATGATTAATAGGAAGAATTAGACTTGAGGTGCAATGATAAACACGACCCTCATGTAACTAATTTGGAATGATATCAGTTGGCAAAAATGATCATGATTACTCATAGATATCATGAGGTGACAGTGAGGAGAGGACACAGGAGTGTATAATTATGTAGGGTGGAAGGAATATAGGAAATTTAGGATTAGGGAATGGAAGGGTTATAGGAGTATAGGATAGGATTATGAGCATCATTTAAAATGAGGGATAATTTGGAGGTGCATTCTCATATAGCATACATTTTAACTATCAATGATAAAATTCGAGCAAATTTGAGTACATACCTAGGCCAATTATAATGATATAGGATAATGATTTGTGAAGATCACCTAGCTTTGATGTAGAAACCATGCACTGAATAAAAATAATGCTGATAGGGATGGTGCTGAAGCTGCAGTTGTGCTCTGCGATCGTTGTTCTGGAAATGGATTTTAATGACAAAACCTTTAAATTCTACAAGGTTAAGTACAGAAGTAGAGTATAGAACCTGTAAATCTTCTTCACATAGTTTCATACAAATCATTAAGTTTTGGAGATAACCATCTCTAACTAACGGTAGAAATGAATACTAGTTGTGAAGCAATCCTCATACAAATGAAACATAATACCAATCATGCTTTGCACATGTTGTTTCCAAAATACATTTGTAATAGCAGACTTGCAATTTTTACATAGTATAGTACAAAAACTGCTAGATACATAGTGTGGAATACAAAATTTAGACTTCCTTTTACTCAATTCCATGTAATATGCTAGTTATTTCTCTTCAGAAAATAAATGAAACATGTTTATCATCCCATGGATTTTTAACCAGGCTTGGGATGATGATTGTCTGAGGCATTTCTTATTTAGAGAGATTGAAATGACCAGAAAGAAAGCTCTAGGGGGATTTCTTTTTCATAAGTATTTTGTTGAGCTTTGAAAATAATAATTCTATGCCCAACAGATCCCTAACTACTTCTACTCTATTATTTTAATGAGCCTAAAGTAGCCATTGTTGGAGGTTGTCCTATTTAGAGAGTCTGAACCACCCAAAGGAGACTCCAAGGGGCTTCTTTTCTAGAAACATTTCCTTAAGGCCAGAAAAGAATAAATTTGTACTTAAGGAATCCCTAGGCTACCATTGCCCCATGACATTTTACGAGCCTAGATCAGTTACTACTCGGGAGTTTCAATTTTTTAGAGTCTAAAAACATCCAAATAAGACTCCAAAAGGCTCATTTTCCATACTAATCTGTCAAGTCTGGTTAAAGGAATAAACCTACCCAAGACAAATTTCTCCTTTATTCTACATGGGCTATGGGGAGAAACAGCTAAAGATATATAAAATGGTATCCTGCTAAGTATTTTATATATATGTAAAAGAAACTAACCAGATGAACTAGTAAGAGGCTGGTCATTTTCATGAACTAGCTCCATCTCTGGATCTCTTCTTACCTCCTACAAAAATTGTTTTCGAGATAGCGGTTAGTGATCAATCTTGAGACGATGGCCATTGACTACAAAGGAGTTCTAACTACCATCAATAGTCTTAATGTGCACTGAACCATTTTCAAACACCTCATCCACCTCATTGGGACCTAACCACCGAGTGGATACTTTTCCTTTAAAGTGTTTAAACTTACTTTCATACAGCAAGGCCCAATCTCCGAGATGGAAAATCTTCTTCTTAATGAACTTATCATGCCAATGAGATCTCTAATCTTGCACCGAAATAGTTCAATGAAATGTATCTTTTCTAATTTCATCTAGCTCATTTAGCTGCATTAGCCTTTGTTTTTGAGCTTCATTCAAATTCATCCCAAGTTGAGTGGTTGTTTAAAAGGTTTTCACTTGGAACTTAATGGATAGAAACACCTATTTACCATAAACTAACTCATAAAGGGTGTTCCCTATCACATTCCTCCAAGTGATATGGTAAGCCCATAATGCCTCCAACAATTTTCCAGCCCAATCTCTGTGATGCAATTGAATGGTCTTAGTCAAGATGGATTCTAATACCTTATTTGTGGACTCCACCTGCCCATTTTCTTGGGGCTGGTAAGGAGTATATTTTCGATGTTTAATTTGGTATTGTTCAGTGAGAGCCTTGATCAATTTTGATGTGAACAATGTGCCCTGGTCAGTGACAATCTCCCATGGTACCCCAAGTCTAGTGAAGATATCTTCGAAAATAAATTCCACTACTACTTTCTCGGTTGCCGCATACAAATATTTGGCTTCCACCCACTTTGTAACATAGTCAGTACAAACTAAAATATACATCTTATTCTTTGACATAGGGGAGATAGGTCCCATGAAATCTAATGCCCATTTCTCAAAAGGCTCGATGGATATTTGTGTCTGAAGGGGCATCTCATCCAAAGAAACTAGCCTCCCCATCCTCTGACAAGCTTCACAACTGGATATAAACTTTTTAGCATATTTGAAAATGAAGGGCCAATAATACCCGGTATGAAGGACTTTGTATGTGGTTCTTTTGTTTACAAAGTGCCCCCCAAAAGGCTCACTATGGCAGGATTTCAACACATAAAATATCTCATTTTCTCACACACATCTCCTCATGATCAAGTCAGTTCCAGTGTAGAACAAGCCCCCAACAATCCAGGAGTAGTTGGCACTTCGCAGTATGATTTTATGTTTCTCTGGTAGACAAATTCTGAGGCAATTTCTCCGATACCAGGTAGTTGGCAACATCGGAAAACTAGGGAGTAATGATAGATATAGAAAACAATTCCTCATCTGGAAAATCATCTGGTATTGGATTTGGTACATTTCCCTGCATGACATTCATTTGAGACAAGTCAGTTCTGAAATTATCTTGCTATGGAAGAATGATCAGTATGGATGAAAGTCTCATAACCAGTTATGTAATGTCTAAATTTTCTAATGGCATGAACAATTGTTAACAATTCCTTTTCAGTAAGGGTATTATATAGTTTAGCAGGGGAAATATTCTTGCTAACAAAATAAATAGCATAAGGTGAGTGATCTTCCCTTTGTTCTAAAACTGCTCCAAGTGTGGTATCTGAAGCATCAGTGCAAATGTGAAATGGAAAGGACCAATTTGGTCCCCTAAATACTGGAGCGGTGGACAACCTATCTTTTAATACCTAAAAATCATGTTGACAATCATCATTCCAAACAAAGTCAGCATCCTTAGTTAATAATTTAAATAAAGGTGTTGGAATTCTTGTAAAATTCCCAATAAATCGATGATAATAACCTACATGTCCTAGGAAACTTCTTACCTCTTTTCATGAATTAGGAATGGAAATATGCGATATTACCTCAATCTTGGTTGGATTGACTTTGATTCCTTCAAATGAAACATGATGGCCAAAAACTATCCCTTGCATCATTTTTCATTTACTACTGCTAAGGGCTTTGCCATCAAATTAATACGTTTTCTAGATTTTCCAGAGCTTGGGAAAAATCATCTCCATATATGTTGAAGTTGTCCATATAGATTTCTACACAGTCATGGATCAAATAAGAAAATATGGCTAGGACATCTCGTTGAAAGGTAGTTGGGGCATTGCAAAGGCCAAAAGGGAGGACTCGATAGGCATAGGTACCCCAAGGGCAAGTAAAAGTGGTCTTATTTTGGTCTTCCTCGTCTATTTGAATCTAATTATACCCAATGTACCCATCTATAAAAGAAAAGTACATCTTGCCAGAGAGTGTGTCAAGTACCTGTCGATAAATGGGAGTGGAAAGTAATCTCGTAGAGTAGCTTTGTTTGGCTCCCTATCATCCACACATATGTGCCACTTACCATTCTTCTTCAGAACCACAACCAAAGGTGACACCCATATGCTATCTAAAATAGGATAGATAAAATCTATAGCCAATAACTTCTGCAACTCTTCTTTTAAAATTTCTTTCAATGTTGGGTTCATGCATCTCTGTGGCTACTGGATTGGTCTCATTTCCTCATTGGTGTAAATGTGGTGGATGCATGTATCTAGGTGTATGACCCTCATGTCCAAATAGTCCCAAGTGAAAGCTCTGGATTTCTCTTGAACCATGCTCAACAATTGTTGCCTCTGTTCTTCGTTCAGTTCATTACCAATGTACAAAATTTTCCCTTCACTGATTTCAACTAGTTTAGTAGTGAGCTCATTGTTGTCCTCTATTGTTGTGAACAAGGAAAATATAGCTGGATGATAGACTTCCTAAAACTCATTACTGAAAAAATGTCGATAACCAGTAAAAGAAATAGGATAATCGATATAAGAACGGTCAGATAAAAATTGCTACAAAATATGATCTTCTGATTGTTGCTAGAGTCCTTTAAATTGTTCTAATGATAAAAAAAGGAAACATACAATCCTCATCTCTGTAAGGACTCTCTAGCCATAATGGTACTTCAGCAACAGTTTGAGCAAGGGGGGAATTGACAATGTTTGATTATATAATCCATTGGAAATGACCATTTCTCCACTTTGGCACCCTATCACAACATCTGTAGTGGCTAACCAAGGGTGTCATATTACTACAAGGTGTCTTGGTTTTTTTCGAGAAATGACATTGAAATCTATGGGATATTGCCAAGAAGTAATGGTGAGCACTATATCTTCTAAGGTTCCCATGGGTTTGATAATGGATTTATCTACCAATTCTAAAATAATAGGTGTAGGATTAATCCCTTACAATTCTAAAGATGTCATCATTTCCAAAGTCATGGCATTAATTGTTGCTCCTAAGTCTACAAGGGTGTTTGGTAGAAGTACTCCATTGATTTCAATAGTCACTATGGGATTTCCAAGGCCGCTATATTTTAATGGTAGATCTCAGATGATCCTGAACATTTCACTCATGACTTTTACATTTTGATGCTTGTGTCCAATCCTTCCCAGTTTCTTAATACAAAGGTCTTTAATGATTTTAGTGTAGATAGGAATGTCTCTAATGGGTTGTAGTAGTGGAATTTTAATACAAACATTCCTTAATTCTGATTCTAAATCATATTCAATTGGATTTTCCTCTTTCTTACAAAGTAATATTTTTGCGTAAGGAGATTCATTCGGTTCTTCTTTTTGTTTTTTTTCTTGTTGGATGTGATTTTCAATTTGTTCTTGAGGGGCCTCTTCTTCAATAATGACATTTGATTTTCCTTTATTGACTGATTTCCTAGATTGCAGTTGAATCTCATTTATTGGGACAACAATGATCATATAGGAAGGAAAATTTTGTGCTTCAATGTTTTGTACCAGTTGAGGTTGTTTATTATGGTTGGGTTAGCTATTGGTTGCACATGCAACAAAGTAGGACAAAGTGGGTTTAATGATGGTGGTGCCTACACAGGCGATGGGTTAGATGGTGTAGGTAAAAGCTAATGGAAAGGAGGAATAGGAAACAAGGGTTGTTGACAATGATTCAGGTTGTACCCCTGCTGATAAGGTTGAATGTTCATATTGTAGGACGTACTAGGCATGTTTGAGTATGGAGGATAGGATTGGTTTTGGGTTTCCATAAGGGTTCCCCTCCAATACTAATTTCAAGGAGTGTTTTGAGATGGAGGATTAAATCGAGGAGGATAAGATGGCTGGAAATTCCAAGGTTGGTTCTGACCATAGGTTTGAGAGCTAGGATCTTGAAACATGTTTTGATTTAGGCTTCTCCAAGAGGGTTTCTTTCTTGTTTGTGAGGAATCATTTTTTTCAACATTACCCTTATAGATAGCCTTTAAATTAGGAAGAGATGGAAACTTCTCGGTTGCATGTTCTAAAGAAAAAATCTCACAAACCTCAAGAACATTAATGGGACACTCTCTCTCTCAACATGCTTGCTTATGCATTTAGGACAAAAGATTTCCATGGTAGCCCTCTCATCTTCTTGTTTTTTTTAAGTTTTATTGTGTCAAGCTAGTTACCAATAGTGCTTAGGATATCCTTTTTGAATTTTTCTAATAGATTTCCTAATTCCACCCTAATGACAACATTAGGTACAGATTTTTGATTTTTTGACACATAACCTCGGGAGTTTTCACGAAGAGTTTTGCCTACTTTAGCCTGACTTCATGAATAAGTGCGACATAATTCATCCACTTCAGTAAAAGGCATTTTATAAATATCCCCAATACTTAGAAGATTTAAGGTTTCGACACATTCGTCCCTTAGTCCCTTTAAAAATATATTCCAAACAGTCTTCTCATCTAGGTGTGCCTCCCGGGATTTACAGAAATTATAAAATAAATGTTCAAGATATTCTTCTAGGGTCTCAACTTCTAATTGTTGCATTCTCAAAATATTGTTCACATCCCTACTTTTGCACAAGTCTTGGTATTTCTTGAGAAAGACAGACTTCATATCATCCCAGATATAGATGGTGTGTTCACCTAGACTCATAAACCACCTAAGGCTTGCATCTTTCAGGGTGGCTGGGAATAGCTTGAGATTATGAGCATCCTCATAATAGTTATAAGTCCTACAAAGAATGTCAAATTCAAATAAGAAGGCATCTAGGTCTTCGGAAGAATTACCATAGAAGAGCAGAAGAGATAACATTGGTATGTTTTTCATAGTGATATTCCTTGTTACATATAGAATAGGAAACCCAAAAGTGGTTTCTTCTTCCTCTTCTTCCTATGGTCCTCCCCTTGGTCCTTCATGGTTTCCTTTGAATATGTTGTGATGTGGGCCTTCTCCTTCCCCCTTACATTCCTCATTTTTTTGTCCTAATATGTTATGATGTTGACCTTCTCCTTCTCCCAGATGTTCTCCAGTGTTTCTGTTCTCACCTTCGTGGTTGGCCATGTCTGCTATAGGTTCTCGAAGAGGCCTATCGATGATTACCTGATCAACAAGAGGTACTGAAGGGAGGTCCTTAATATTAGTTTATTATATATCTTCAAATACAATTCCTTCCATACTTCCAAAAATGATATGTTCAACTATTTCCTCATCATGATTTAGGATCTCCCTTTCCAAGGCCACTCTGCTATCAACACCTCCTTCTTCTTGATTTATTCCTGCATACCAATTAGTAGGATTAGTAATTGGTGTGTTTGTTGGGCCAAAATTTGTAGGAAATTTTGAACTAGCAATATATTTGCCTTGACTATCCTTAGGTCTACTAATACTTCTACACATAAAGAAAAGGAAATAAAGTTCAGAGATAAGCAAAGATGATCAGACTTTGGAGAAACCCCACAATAATGGATGAATGGCTCTTCACTCACGTCTTACCATACTTTCCCCACCCTCTGACTACCTACAATATCTTTGAAACTCTGTAATAATAATTCTTACTTGAACCAAATACAACTCCCCAGCAATGGCCTTAAAATGTTCGGAGTTTTAATTAATGATTAAATCTCTTACTATTAAATTTCAACCAAGACTCATAAGCATGAGTTGTACTGCATTTTTGGTTCAATATTTAAATGTAGAGTATATGATTTTCCTCTGATCGTTAAGTACAAAATGACTAATTAAGCACTTATCTTATGCCTAAAAAACGTAAGTAAGCTAAAAGGATCCTACTTAACTCAATCCACTCTGTGTTTATTATAATTCTCTAATAGATTTAATGAAATTGAAAGCTTAAATGGCATTCATTTTAAATACAAATCTTAAATGAGAATTCAAACTTCTAACTATTGGAAGAAATCAAACTCTTATTTTACTTATAACAAAACACGATAAAGAGTCTAGTCTATATTTCTAAAATCAAATCCTATTATACCACCTTTAATTCATTTGAATCAAACTTCTTTCAAATAAAACACCTTCTAAAATGTACTTTAAATGACTACATAACTAATGCTACAGGAATGGGATCTCAACAAAAGTTTCTAGGTCTGGTGTTTATCAAATCCTGAGTTATTAGAATGGAGACCTAGTCTATGATTATATTGAATAACTCAAATAAATATAAACAATTAAATCACACTAAAAACACAAGTCACTCAGTTCAATGTTCGAAATCAACCTATATTATTCATTAAAGAAATGGGAATCAATCCTCAATCAATTATATGAGAATGAAACTAAATTATCCTATGATAATTTAACTACTTCAATCAAAGCTATGTAAAGAAATTTTTTATGATAAATAACTCTATAAAGAATGTCTAAAAGAAATCGAACAACACGACAATGAAAATGGGCAATGAAATTCCTATTTGTGACTAATCGAGATTCATTTGAAAACAAACTCAATAGACACAATCAATCAAACTCCCTGTTCTGCATAAAGAAATCCACACGATTTATTGCTTATCATAAATCTCATTACAGAGCTGAACACATATACTTGAGCACATAGAGATCATGTTTAGTGATTCCAAAATGCATTTGATTAACTTATCACAGGTATTTTGATCACAATATAAATGGATGTGCTTTCATATGACAGAACAAGGCATGGTTAATACGAAATATGACTCCACGTTTATGAAGAAAAGAGCATAACCCTGTGTCAAGGATCTATGCACAGTCTTTGTGACATATAAGGATATACACGCTCAGAGTTCCTAATTGAGGTGTCTAGAAATGAATACAAGGTTATCACACTTAAAATCACTTCCAAAGCTAATGAAATTCCTCACGCAGTTGTACAGGAAACTTCAATAAACTCAAACCAAAACAGAATAAGAACAACTGTAATGAACCAACACGCAATGGTACTCCTACAGACTAATAATGAAGCCTATTTCCAGATGATGGTGGGCCCTACCACACTTGGGTAAGCTTAGACTACTTGCAAGAAAGAAAATCTTTAAAACATTTAAATCAAAAACTCACGGTAAACCAACAATCAAAATTATTCAAGCTCAATGCATAACCATAACAAATTCTTCGATTATGAATAATAATGTCTTGAACAATACTTCATAGCTCAATAGGTTTGCAATAACAATCTTATCTCTAACTCTTAACTTATTACAATTATGGCCTTTATAGGCATCGATTCGTGTTTAGAGCAACAATAAACAATACATGGTAAGTTCAACGAACTTACTAAATTAAACTTTGAGATCGGATCGCTGGAAAGACCTTATCCTTCTTAGCACAATAGATTCTAACAAACCCAAATATTGTCATAGACCTGTTTCAATTTGGATGTAGAAGACATTCATCGTGGAAAACAACGAACTCAACTCGATCATAATCTCCAGCTGTAGTATCCAAGCCTCTAGAAGCACTAAGTCTACTAAACCTCCATGGTGTTGAGTATAGATCCTGAATTGGGCCGTTAAGTACACAAATAGAAAAACAAGGTTGTCGACAAGCACTTCCTCCATCGTGACTTGTCCATGTTGTTTCAATTCTTCATACTTATCCATAGTGACTAGTTATCTCATTAGGAATAACTTAAACTCACTTAAACCTAACCAAAAATAGTAAAATGACACTAATGAAATGCTTGTACCTCCTGTCAGGGTCTTGGCAGATTAGGATAGTGATAGTGATGGAAATGTAGGTGTAGGAGTACTTTCTTTAACAAAAATGGAAAAAATAGAGGTGGAAAATGGTAAAATTGGGGACAAAACAAGGCACCAACAAAAGGCATGAGGAATTAATTGGCATTCTATTTATAAATATAATGTAAATTAAGAGAGATGGAAGGTGAAAGGTCACAAGTTGCATGTGAGGAGGAAAATGAAGGAAAATAATGGAAAATTGAAGAAAATAGAGGCCTCATTAATAAAAATGCTTATGCGGATCAGTTGGTAACTTTTCTTCAATTTAGTTTTGGAACTCTTTCTTTATTCTCTCTCTCATACCCTTGGGAACTTAGAGTTTTCATGGAGCACTATTAGAGGAGTGTGGTTTACTTGGATATTTGGATAAACAAGGCAAAGGAAGAGTAGGAAAGCACAAGAGGACATCAGGATTGACAACTACAATGAGTTTTGCTTGCAGGTACCGAGTTGCATGTATGATTTCCTTCTTAGTTTTGGCATGCATGGCATAGGCATGTGTTTTCTTGCTTATGATATGTCATTGGAATGGAGGAATTTCTAGATTTACAGTGGAATTGCTTAGCCTTTCCATTTCCTAAGTAGTCATGGTGTAGTGGGTTTTAATTTTGTTTTTTGGTTGGTTCTCATGTTCCTTTGGCTATGGTTTGAGTTATTGGTTCCTGGAGCCTTGGTTGGACAAACGATATGGAGCCCTGCAACAACTTAAGTTGAGTTACTAGTCCTAGATCCTTGGCTCGACAAACACTTTGGAGCCCTGTAACAAGTCAGGTTGAGTTACTAGTCCTAGAGCTTTGGTTGGACAAATGCTCTAGAGCCCTTAGTGTGTTGAGTTACTAGTCCTGCAGCCTTGGTGGGTTGAGTAACTAGTCTTGGAGCCTTGATTTGAACAAACGCTCTAAATCCCTAGACAACTTGGGTACAAACCAATCTAATGATGGTTAGTGATGTCTGACCATGAGGTGGAATTATTAGTTGAGGGTTGAGGTGGTTGGCCTCTGGAAGCCCTGGTTTGGTTTTGTTAGATGTGTTCCATGAGATACCACATTCATGCTTGGAATATGGCATGGGGGTGACTGGATGAAAGAAATATTTGGTTTAGCCTAGTTTATTGTTGGTTGGTTTGTGGAAGTCCCATACCTAGCTGGCTTATGCATTCATTAATAAGAGTTCCTTCTCCTTGGTATTTTATGTGTAAATATATTGGTTTATATGTGAACTCTATGGCTATTGTATCCTTAGTATTTTTTGGTTTATATGTTGGTTATGCGCATGTTTTATGCCAATGATGATGTTTGGTTGTCATAATGTTTTGATTTGTAAATGGATTAACAATAAATATGTAACCTAATAGATGATAATGCAACTAATGTGACAAGGCATCAATGATTATTACCAATTCTCAAATAAGTATGAGACCCCTATGCTCAGATATGTTGTTATGACCTGTAGATTGGTTTGACGAAATGTTTGTCATTACTAGTAGGGGTCTAGTCAAGTATTTGTTCAAGTATTTTCATTTGTATCATTATTTCGATGTTACTTTTCATTTATGGAAGTTTTAAGAAGTTCTGGGAAGTGGCACAAGTCATGGCACTGAAAAAGTGGCACAGAATCTGGGGTCATTGGCTCTGAACTAGCTAAAAATGACCCTAGTTTCTTGCATACCCTTATTGTGAGAGTGTCTTCAGGGTCCTAGTCACATGCATGCCCATGTCATGGGAGTGACTGAGGCTCTAGGTCAATAAAATGTTAAGTTGCCTTAGGTGTTGGTCACCTAGACAGGTTGGTTGGCTCCTAGAGGTTCTATAACATGTGTGCAAAGTCAATTTGCTTTTCTTATGTTGGTTCCACTTCCTTAACTGTACATGGGGAGTTGAATCAGATCATAGTAGCCTCTCATCACATGTTTACCCTAGCGGACCAGTTAACTTGGGTAAATATGGGAGGAGGCTGCTACAATCCATTAAGAGATGGTCAAAGTGATTTTCGTCATCCACACCTAAATTCGTAATGTCCTTCATTTTTGGGTATGAAATAATAAGATTTTGATATGGATCATTCACATTTAAATAATTAGTATTATTATTTTATTTTTTTATAATTTTGACTTCATGATTGTGGTGATTAGTTTAGTTGGTTTTGTGGAATTATAAGGTCTATTTTTATTTTAAATTTGATTTATCCTTATTTAAGTTGAGTTATTAGGATTGTTAACTATTCATATATTACATGGGTATTCTAGGAGAAACTTTTCCTCCAATAACATATATTTCCAACAAAAAACTATACATATTCTTCATTTATCCATACTAGAGATCATTATAGAGATAATAATCAACATTTTCCACATATAGTAACTACTCAAGTGCCTCCTATTCCTCATATTATTAACTCATTCGCTTGTTCAACATACTCATCCAATGATAGTGGTTCAACACACACTAGATACATTAGTCATTATTGCAAATAAAGGGGTACATTTAATATATTAGGCATTTAAGTAAGGATCATGGGCTAATTTTAGAGAACAAATCATGAGGCTTGGAATTTATCCTTGTTTCTTTATTTCACCTTGGTGGTCATCAATTCCTTCTAGTCTAATGTGACACCCTAGGGTTTTTTTTCCACTATCCAGGAGGGGCACAAATAAGGGGCCTAGTTATAACTAATGTGACCATATCCTTCCATACTCAACATTTTTCATTCCTCTTTTTCTTCATTATCCATTCTTTTGCGATAATTGTTTTCAATCACTCATATTAGTTCTTCGTTTCCCTCACTCTATGAGAAGAAGGGGTTTGAAAATGCATAGAGGTTTTTGTTACTACAAGAATGAATAAAAGATCATATGCCAAATGTTGAAATGAAAAATAATTGTTGGCTCTTAATATGTCATATCATTAAATATATAAATTCTCTATTCATGGGTCATATTCCTGCATTTCTGATACTTTTCATAGCCATTATACCATCAACTTCTGCTAAATGAACCTCTTCTACCCTATGGTTAATTATGTCGGATGTAACCACCCCTACCATATCTAACCAATTTCAATGGCCTACTAGGGTAAACATGAGAGGAGGAGGATATATGATATGACTCGACCTCCTAGGTTCCATTAAGGAAGTGGGGCAACTTCGGAAGATAATCTTACAACTCAACACATCCTACAAGGGCTTCAGGTCACTCAAAGGCTGAGTAACCACCATAAATGGCCAAAAACTAAGATGGACAACCTTTTTTTTTCTGATCTAAGTCCTCAACCACTCCCACAACAAGGCATCCATGTAGTTGGAAACCTCCAACCACTCCCACAAACCTACTTCCCAGCAACTACAACTTACAATGTTCAATTCAGAGCATGCAATCCTGAATTTTGAGCTTAACTTCCAGGTCATCCTCCTAACCACTGCCTAGAACTCAATGAGACTTTCCAGAACCAATAATGATATTAGGACAAAGCTATTCATACAAAATTTTATCAAGGATTGGACCTAACCAGGCCTAACCATGATAGTCATTTCATCAAACACATGGAAACCATGTAATATACAAGTCATGAATGCATATTTAAACATAGGGGTTTGGTCTTATCTAAAAATTTCCAAGAAGGTCTAATGCCCTCGCATAATAGTTTCAATAAGACCTACTAGCTCATGCATTAATTAACCATTCATCAACAAATCAAAACACATAGAGATCCATAGTCAATATAGATCATATAACCAACATATAACCAGTAAATGAAAAATATATAAACCATGATAAAACAGTCATCAAAGCCACATAATAACAAGAAAACTTACTCATGAAAATACAAGAGGAAAATAACTCTTATTAACATATTCAAAATCCAACCAAGTCAGGGACTTCCATTTACCACCTAACCATAGATTGAGCTAAACCAAATCTATCTTTCAACCAATCACCCCTGCGACATATTCCAAGAATGAATGTGGGATATCATGGAATAATCCAAACAAAATCAAACCAGGGATTCCAGAGGCCAAACAACCTCAACCTTTAACCATCAACCAGTGATTCCACCTCACAACTAGACATCACTAACACCAACCAAATAAGTCTCTATCTAAGTTTTCCATCGCTCTAGAGTGTTTGTCCCAATTGCAACTTCAGTAACCAGTAACTCAACCCATAACCTTCTAGGGCTCTATAGAATTTATCAAACCAAGGAACTAGGACTAGTAACTCAACCCACCAAGGGCGCTAGAGTATTTGTCCAACCAAGGCTCCAAGACTAGTAACTCACCCCAAGTTGTTTCAAGGTTTCAGAGCATTTCTTCCAACCAATAGCTCCAAAAACTAATAACTCAACCCACAACCATAAGTAACTTGAGCACCAATTAGAAACAACAAGTACAAAAACCCACAACACCATGGATATCTAGGAAATGGAAAGGCTAGGCAAAACCACTGCCAGTATAGGAAATCCTCCATGCCAATGACAGATCGTAACCAAATAACCACACGCATATACCATGCATTCCAAAAATAGAAAGGAAATCATACATGAAACTCAATACCTACAAGGAAACCCCTTTGTAGTTGTTCATCTCATTGCCCCCGTGCGCTTTCTTACTTTTCCTTTTCCTTCTTTCCTGAATCCAATGAAAAATAGAGTGCTCCAAGCATGCTCCAACAATGCTCCAAGATTTCTCTAAATGTTCAAGCGTATGATAGAGAGAGAATAAAGGGAGAGCTCCAAAATTGAACTGTCAAAATCTAGCCAACCATAAGTTATGAATTTATCCTCATAAGCCTTTTTATCATTAAGGCCTCTATTTTCTTCATTGTCCCTCAATTTTCTTCACATTCAATTTTGTGACCTTTCACCTTACTTTTCTCCTATTTTCCATTATATTCATAAATAAAATGCCAATTTATGTCACTTTTCCTTTCCCAAGTCCTTTTCCAATTTCCATAGCCATTTATTAATCACCAATGATCCCCATCACTATGTTTTTTCCAAAATGCATCTTGGAATACGTGTCTCGTGATCTTGTTCATTATTTTTATTTATTAACATAGGAAATTAACTAGGGGTTGTTACAAACCCATCTCCTTTGGGGAAACACTGTCCTTGGTGTTCAATGACACTTATAAACCAACAAACAAATGTTTCCTATGGAGATTTATAACATAGCTTGATACAACATCTACATAATATCCATTTGTTGAAAACATAACCGATATACCATGAACACCATACCACTTATTGGAGCTTTGTAACATAGTTCGATGTGGTATTTATAACATACACATACATAGACATAGACATAACCAAAACAAAATATCAAAACACATATCAAAGTACATATTCTCAACCAACGAATAGAGAAGGATGCATAGACCACATATAATTAGTCATCTCCCATGTAACTTCATCAAGCCCAAAGTTCTTCCAATGCACTTTAACTTGCTCAATTTCTCGATTCCAAAGCATGAGCATCTTTCACTACAAAATGCACGAAGGTTCTGGATGAAATTCTCCTTCTAGCTCCACTTGTAATACAAACCGTTCAATCACATGATCAACATCTTTCACATACTTCTTAAGCAATGACATATGGAAAACATCATAGACTTTCATTGTCGAAGGTCGTGCAAGTCGGTAGGCTACTTGTCCAATCTTCTAAATAATATTGAAAGGCCCATAATATCGAGGTTCCATCATGGCACATGATCCAATACTCAAGGAGCTCTTCTTGGGATTGATGTGTAAGTACACCTGTTCCCCAACCTGGAACTCCTTAAACACCCTGTGTTGTTTTGTATAACAATTCTACCTATCTTGTACTACCTTTAGATTCTTATTGATATTTTTCATTTCTTGTTCCATCTCTGCTAACATGTTTAGTCCAATCAATATCATGTTCATTATATCACTCCAATTGATAGGAGTATTACAACTCCACCCATAAATTTCCTCAAACATACTCATCTTCAATATTCCTGATACACATTATTGTACACAAACTCCACCAAAGGAATATACTCTTCCCACTTTTGTTGCTGATGCATAACATACATTCTCAACATGTCCTCCAAAATCCTCTTGATCCTCTTTTTTTGTCCATACGTTTGCAGATGATAAGTTATATTGAAGGCCAAATCTATCCCCAAACATATAAATAACTCATTCCAAAACTTGGAATTGAAGTTGGCAACTTTGTCTGACACAATCTCCCTTGGAATATCATGCAATCTCACTATCTCCCTAATGAAGACTTGTGCTACCTCATTAGTTGAATTCATATTCTTTATTGGAATGAAGTGAGCTACCTTAGTCAACCTGTCAACCACAAACATAATAGAATCATGTTGTCTAGATGTCCTCAGCAAACCTGTAATGAATTCCATGGAAATGACCTCCCATTTCTACTCTGGAATCAGAATCAGCTGCAATAAATTGCCTGGATGCATACACTTTTCTTTCACATGTTGAAAATCCAAGCACCTTGCAACAAAATTTACCACCTCTTTCTTCAAATTCGGCCAATGGTAAAACTTCTTAACTACTGCAAATGTCTTTTGATATCCCAAGTGACTTGAATATGACTTAACTTGAAATTCCCTCAAGATAATATTCTTGAGTTCGCTATTGTCTGACACATAGATCATGTCCCTAAATCTTACCAGACCATCTGTCGTGAGATGATAGTCCACATCTTGTTCACATGTACCTTGTTATTTTAACCTATGATTAAGCTATTGGTACCTATCATCCTGTTGTCTTGTCTACAAGATCTGATATTGTAAATTTGTCCCATATGAACTCATAGCTGATATGTGATTTACATGTACTTTTCTACTAAGAGCATATGCAACCCTGTTCTCCTTTCCCTTAATGTACATGAACTCGAATTTCAACTCACTAATCATAGCCAACAACCTATCTTTCCTGGTTGTTGTCCTTTGTAGACAATTCTAGGCTAAGGAATTGTGTTGAAGCATGTAAAATGTTGTTTTAATTTGGGGTTTGGATGACCAATGTTTTAAACTGTTAAACAAATGTAGATCCTTATTATTTCTTTTATAATAAAAGGGTTTATTCTTCACCTTTAACAAAATTAGTTTTTAAATTGTTTATGAAAGGTAGAATTTAAGATGATATATATGATTCCTTAAACATTCAAATAGAATATTTAAATTGTCACATATAGATGATGCGTGTAAAAAACCTTTTACATCCAAATAGAACATATCTAAAGATAATAGGAAACAATAGTTAAATTATGTAGAGGAATCAACTTAAACAAATAGATTGAGTTAATTAATCTTTGTAATTAATTATAACTTTGCAGGGATTTAAGAAAGATTGATATTCAATCTTATCTTACCCAGCTTTCCTATCAACTTTAAGCATGTGTAGAAACAAATAAAGATGGAAACATAATAGGAAACTTAGAAAAAACTCACAATAGAACACAAGCTACTTTAAAATGAGTCCATAATCCGTCTATTATTTTTTAAAATAGTTCAAAGCATTACAATCATGCTTAATAGCTTGTCACAAGGATTCAACCCTTCATACTTAGAATTACAAGAGATTTATAGAGTTTCTTCTAAAAATATCTAGACTTAATGACAAAATTAATTAAAAAATATCCAACCCAACTTATTTGGATTTTTTACAAAGATAGAACTAGAAAATAGGAAACTTGAACTAATTAGACATCTTGCACAGAATTCGAGGAAAATTGCTGATGAATGGAGCCGAAAAGTTGTCACTTGTTTTCGGTTCCTGGAATTTTGTCTTATGTTGCCAAAACATCTGCTACCCTGTCAGTTGATTAGCTCACATAGTTTGTCCCATATTTCCTCATTAAGAATAGAAAACTTTATTAGCTTTTTGTATGTTTCATCAACTTCAATATACTTCTCAAAAATTGGTTTAGTTATGAGTAAATGTTTTACCTCATTTTGAATTAGTAAATCATAACTCAAACCCTCCATGAAACCTTTACCATTGATGGTCCCTTTAATTTTCACAAATTTTTCCTTATCCACTACTATGTCATGTAGTCTATGCTGATAATGATCAAGAGGAATTAACTTATCACCAATGCCTTGCAGACCTGGAATTCCTTTTTTGTGTAAAATGTTAAATTTTTTGTGAAATTTCTTAATCTGAACTTCTATATTATGACACCTATTTTCTAACTAAAGCATTAAATTTCTTTTGGTCAACACTCTTCTCACCTCTAGGATAGTTTATGTTATGTCTTCAATTCCACATTCTTCAAGCTCTTCCTTTGTTTTAGAATTTAGAATTATGATTAATTTGGTAGCATCTCCTAAATGTGATCCAGGTCTCTCCTCACCTTTGCCACTACTTCCTTTGACTTTTACAACAATTCTTCCAGTTCAAAAATTGTTTCTATAGATGGCCACAAGTCAGTGATATATTCATTTATATTTAGCCATATGATTTCATTTGCTTGGGAAATGGTTCAAGTCATTACTAATTCACTTTCATATGTAGCTATTTGTTTTGTTAACTTAAAAATTTTCTGTATTTTAGCTACATATGCATTATCAGTTTTTGGTTTTTGTTCTAGTAGTTTCTACAACTGTAAACTGAGTTTTAATATTTCTTGACCTTTAAGTGTCAAGTCTCCCATGGCTTCAAATAAATCTATTGCCATATCACCTAACTATGTGTCTGCTGGAATAACTGCTATTATGGATGTTCCTGTTGTCAAAGTACCTGAAATAGAAGTTGTTTCTATGGGGATAGTTGTTGAAAAACTGAGTTGTTGTTATTTTTATTTTAATAATGTTTCCATTTCATCTTCCATTTTTTTGTATTTGAACGTTTTGTTCATTTATCATTTTGAACATGTTTTCCTTATCGACCTCCAATTTTCCAACTTCTTTGGCTTGTGGGTGTTATGTAGTTGGAAGCTTCAGTTGCTTCCTTCGTGCTTGGATATCAGCGTTCTTACTTTTTATTATTTCCTCTACTACTTTTACATCACCATGATTATATCCTAATTTTACTACAACATCATCCAATGATTTTATCCTGGTATCTTTGGCTAGAGAAGACATCTTCTCCATCTTTAACTGTGAATGAATATTGTTCAATGAGGCATGTAGTTTTGATGTTGTCATGGATGAACTGGTTAAAGTGGAATAAATCATTTCACCTGCTTGTTTGTGCAAATTAATTTGGTCAATTGCATGGATTTTTTTAGTGTCAAAGGCAAAAATATATGTCTTGTAATTGTCAGCAGTTTTAGGAACTGGAACTTTGGGCTTCAAGAATGCAAGTTGAAATTGTCCCTTCTTTGTATCCAACATAGAAATAAGTTTGTGTTGAGTGGATGAGATTTGTTTCCAAAAGTCAAAGTATGTAGTGGCTTTGAGTGCCTCATTCTTTCTTTTGATTTCTTTATACCTGGAAAAAATATTATGTTGCTCTATACCCTGGGAAACTGATGACATAGGAGAATCTAGGGATATCTCCTCAATCCTTGGAAATGTTGAAGCATGTAAAATTGTTAGTACCATTGTTTTCTTCTCTTGTGAACTTGTTACTTGAAAAGGGTTTCCCTGAGTATTATTTTTATTTCTTCTTTTAAACACTTGAAATTTTGTCTCTTGAATTTATGAAACTGAAGGAGATAAAATTTATCTTGGCCATTTGATTTCTTTCTCCTTTAGAACTAGAGTTTGTGAAGTTGTTGAAGTAACAACTTGTTCCCCTACCTCTTTCAGTGTATTCTCCTACCACTCTTCTCGATTGACATATTGTTCTATTTCTAGCATTGGTGTATGTGCATTAGGAGTTGTTTTCTGTTCAACTCTTAATTTAGAAATAATGCCCAAGGGGTTGTAAGACAAGGTGAAACTCAATTTGAATTTCATTTGCTTTAACATAGACTATGCCTCCTTTGTTGCTACTCTAGTGTTGAAAATAAATGGTCCTACCTTTGCTTTCAATTTGAACTGATACTTCTTCTTACTATAAAAAAATTGTAGATAATCCATATTCATCACTTGTCTTATATATATTCCAGTGCGAAAATCTTGACTGGTACAAATTTAGGAAACCTATACGGAGGTAACTAACATCCATAAACTCCGATATTTGTGTAATTCATGTAAAGATATCAACCTCCAATTTTTGTTTGCTCATTGAGGTGAATAATTCTTTTAATTTCAAGTGAAATCCTCAAAATTACATCACTACTCAAACGACATGGGGCCATGTATAGAAACTGATTTACATAGTCTGAAAAAGAGAACTCTTATGTATTCTTCCTTATCAAGGAATTCTAATGAATTACAGACTGGGGGTTTCCTTGTGCAACTAATCTCTGTAATGGAAGCCTAAAACTATCTCCTTGGAAGAACATGATAAAATATACAAGGATGGACTAATGCTTGAAGGCGTTTTCAGTAGAAAACTTGAGAACTTGATCATGAATACAATCTGCCAGAAACTCACTGTAACTAAAAATATAAGATGGTTTTTATCCTTCTGAAAATACTAATAAAAACCCTAAAATTACTTCATCAACCCACTGGGTCACTTGGATAGCCTAACAAACATGAAACCTTGCATATAACCTGCCTAGACATCTCTAGAAATATGGAAGAGGAGTAAAGTGGATTAGTTTCTGGTAATTCATAATTTTCATGTAAAAAGGTTTCAAAGATTTTAGATCTCTGAGGGAATGTGATTTTCTGATAGATCTCCATAAGAGAATCTACAGAAAATAGGTGCAAGGGGATTATAGGATTGACTTGAAGGAGTTGGGAAATCAACTCAGGGTGATAGTGAACAAAACTTCATTATTTGGGAAATAACAACCCTCTGACTCGGGAGGTACCTGAAATTACACTAGGTAACAAACTCTAGAAAGAAATGGGTTTAGGGAAAAATAATTGAGGTAGGAAGGAGTCTCACATACTCAATTCATCATCGGCATCAAGATATTTCTGTTTCACTCAGTTGTGCAGTTCATAGAGATTGAACTCGCAGAGGTTTCACAAATTTTTTATTGCTTTCTACTAAAGGAAGATCATCTAAATTCATAGCAGGGAGAAATACTGGACTTTCAACTGTTATTTTAGACTTTCCCTTTGAAGAATACATGTTGAATTGAGGACGGGTGTACCGAATTACCAGGAAATCCATCATTTGCTGATGTAGAGACTGCCTAGAGCTTGATGAAAATTGGATTAGCTGCACTGCTACAAAAGGATGAGAGGAAAATAATTTGAATGGTGATGGGATCATTTATAGCATATTCGGGTAAATTATTGTTTTAACGCATCCAATTAATGAAATTATATGTTAGCAAGGAAAATATAACAGTAAATTGGCCATTGGATGATGGGATAATGGTATCATAGGTGGGCGAATGAGTGAGGGACATGTGGTAAGGTGTGCATAGTGACGATGGGAACAAAGTGGTAGAAAGGTTGTTTT
>APFE030262456.1:69226-80174 GCA_000404065.3 Pinus taeda
TCTTTGATGTGACTGTCTGCTTTTCTTGTTCATGCTCATTATTGATGGTATTGATATGCAAAAATAATTCAAAGTACAAATAAGGAAGAATTATCAAAAAGATCTAGATAATACTGATTCACCCCCCCCTCTCAGTATTTTCAACATATCTTCCCTAGGTCTGGTGGTTTGATCTAGAACAATAGAAATACAAATGGACTAATGTTTTCCTTAAAGTAAATAGATAACGAGATGAAGCCTACCTGGAATCTGGTGTATGCTTCGCTCCTTCCCTGGCCTGTATGCTCCAATCCTAGCTTCGGTCGCTATAATTAGAACCTAGACAGTCATACAACACAGGCCAAGAATCTATGGGATATATGTAGTATCATTTAATAGCTTTATTCAATAGATCAACATGGTATTGAAATACATGAAACCATAACATCATATATAGGAAAACAAAGAATTATTTGCTTTAATAGAAATTGAGTGAGTTACAGCCAAAAATAGGTGTTGATCTTGTAGAAGAGCTCCTCCAAGTTGACTTGTTCTATCCTTTCCACAAAGTGCACCTCTAATCACCCTAATGCATGGAATGATATCTCTCACATCAGTAGCATACAGGTATAACCACTCTCCAAAAGCCAACCCCTTACCTATGGATGGCAGTAAATATATAGTTGAAGGAGGTAGTTCATGAATTCTTATCCTTTTACCAATCTAGGCTTGAGATCCACTCTTGATGGGAGGATGAGCTCAAGGGACAAGGGATGAAAACTCCAAGGTAGGATAAATTAGGATTCGAGACTTTTAACCAAGGTAAATAGTTACAATAGATCATGGAAGCTTCTAGAAGAGGAAGCTTTGGGATTCCTTTTTCTTTTACAGAATTTCTAGAATTAGTGCACCCCCAACAATAATAAAACTACTGGTGATTAATGCAGGCGCAAATTAGGGAAACTTAGTTGTCAATGTTGTCCCATGAAGAGCTAGGGTGCGTTGGTCCTAAAAATGAATGAAATGTAGTTTCAGGCAGAAACTCAAGGATATGAGAGAGTCATACTTAGGGATTTGTGTAGGAAAGATGACAATGTGTTCAAAGGATGTGAATGATCCTGTTTGAAGGCCTATTGACCAGATCTGACAAAATGGCTTGTAATAAGAATGTAACACATTATTCATCAAACAGATGAAAGTAGTTATAACATTAGTCAAACCAAAAGGAACCACAACAAACTCATAATTCCCATACTTGGTCTATAAAGTAGTCTTGTAGATATCCTATTTTTTGATGCGTACCTTATGATATCCTGATCTCAAATTGATCTTTGAGAACACTATTTCTCCCCTTAGTTGTTCAAAGAAGTCATAAATATGCAAAAAAGGGCACCTATTCTTGATTGTCACCTTGTTCAACTACCTATAATCAATACACAACTTGAGAGTACCATCCAACAATATTGGCGCACTACAAGGCAACACACTTGGCCTAATGTATCCCTTGTCCATCATTTCCTTCAACTGTAGCTTCAATTACACTAACTTTGGAGTGATAATTCTCTATGGTGCCTTTGATGCTAGTGCTCCTCCCAGCATCAAATCATAAAAGATTCCACTTCCACATGAGGTGGTAACTCTGAAATCATTGTTGAGAATATATCCTGAAACTGTTGCAAAACCAGATACCTCTTCACTACTTCTGTATCCTCAACATCCTTACGTTTTTCACTAGAAATATGAACCACAAACAATACACATCCTTTCTTGCTACTGCGCTTTTCCTGCATAGCTATAACCATTCTGACTAATGTCACCTTCTTTTTACCCTACAATATTCTCTATTCTCCATTTTCATCCAAGCTCTCAATAGCCTTTTCATAAAAATCCACCTTAGTCATATGAATATAAAACTAATACATATCCAATAACATATTATACGATCATAATGGAAGCACATTTAGATGTGTTGATGTAAACATACCATTCAACTCAAATGCATAAGCTCTTATCCAATGATGAACCCTTTTCTTAGTACATATATCCAACTGCACTAACCAAGATTTTGCATGCACTTCTTTATTTAAACCAAACTTGTCCACCAGGTCATGACTGATATAACCATAGTTAGATCTAGGGTCAATCAAAATAGAAACAACTTGATCCCAAATCTTACCTTCCATCTCGATAACAGATGTCTGATGATCAACTTGCCTATTATTCAACATTGCATAAATCCGAGGAATACTCTATCCAACATCCCCAACTGTTTGTGTCTCATAAGCACTATAAATTTTTGGTATTCCATCCTGATGCAGTGGAAAATCTCTCATGCAATGATCCTTGCCACAATTCCAACACTGTAAATGCTTTCTTCCATCACCCTTCTTCTTCTCCTTTAACTAAAATCCCTATCCTCTATCAAATCCATTGAATTTCTTATGCGGTGCTTCATTCTCCTTTCCAGTTGTATCCTTTGGTTTTCCTCTCTTCTTGACCCAATTTTCCCTATTCTTCTCATTACCTTTCAAATCCTAATTAGACTTATTCTTATGCTTCGATTTCTCATAACAACCCTTCAACTTTTTGATGGCTTCCTCGAGCCATATAGGCTCTTCAAACTCAATCCTATTGTTGAATGATACCAGAAATCCACTGATGAATCTTTGAATCTTTTCTTTCTCCTCCTTAAGATATGACAGATATCTCAAAAAATACAAGAATATGCTAGTGTACTCCTCGTCAGTCATAGATCCCATACTTAGCTCATAAAACTCATTTGCCTTGTAATCGTAGTATCTCTTAGATAGATGCTTCCTGAAAATTCTCTTGAAGTCACTCCAAGTCAACTCCTCTTCCCAAATGCTTCTGGTGTTCTTCACATATTCCCACCAAATTTTTTCTTTCCCTTTAAGACTAAAAGTAGTTATTCTTGGTTTCATATTCTCTGATTAATCACAGAACCAAAAGAAATTATTCATTCCAAAAAAACAAGCTTCTGCAATCTATGACTTCTCCATTTCTCCATCAAATGTAGGAGTCTTTTATTTCTTGAACTCATCTAACAAGTACTGCTTCTCACTCCTCCTATATGGATGGTGATGGTAATGATGATGTTGCCTCTTTGAACTAGAAATAGAATAGAACTCGTGGTCATTACCCTTCGTATCAGGTGTATCCAAGAACCTACCATCTCTAACTGTATCATCCTTGTCAAACTTGTATATCGACTGAGACCTGCTACCATATGCCCCTTTAGTCATTTCCTCCTATCCAAGTCTTATTATAAGTGGTAGCTATCTCTACAAATATGATAGAATTTGAAGGATGATTGCATTAATCTCTTCTTATTTTTCATATGCCCTAACAAATATATCTTGTCACTGAATGATCCTATCATTATCTGATTTGAAAATTATGATCTTTGCTTTCAAACTTCTCAATGTATTTGCTATGTCAAGAGAGTACTCATCACCATGTTGTTCATCTAATCTGTAGGGAGAATCACATGAACTATAGTCCACCATTTTTCTAGTCATCTTTGATCCCCAACTTATTGCAAACATATCATGTCAAATAAACCAAACATAAACATAATCAGCATGCCTCAATGAAGTTTAGGGGAGGTTATCTCATCTACAAAATCAATCCAGATTAGCACAATACATGTATATATACTTAATCATATCAATATGTTGGCATCATGCATGACAACACCAAATTCATACTATGAAATCATGCATGATAATCATAACCATAACAATACATTTATAACAAACATATAGACACTAACATGCATGCACAACAAACACATTCCACCCATCCAGTCCAAGTGTTGAACCTAAGAGCTCTACCACCATTATGTAACCACCCCTCCCATATCTACTCAGTTTCATTAGTCTACCAAGGTAAACATGAGGGGGGCTACTATGATATGACCTGGCCTCCTAGGTTCCATTAAGGAAGTGGGGTCAAGTACGGAAGACAAACTGATAACTCAACACATCCTACAGGGGATACAAGTCACTTAGAGGCTGAGTAACCACCCTAGATGGTCAAAAGCTGAGTCTAACACCCTTTTTTCTGATATGAGCCCTTATCCACTCCCATCACAAGGCATCCATGTGGTTGGAAGCCTCCAACCTCTCCCACAAGCGTGCTTCCCAATAATTGTAGCCCAAAATGTTCAGTTCAAAGCATGCAGTCCTGAATTCTGAGCCTAATTTCCAAGTCAGCCTCTAGACCACTGCCTAGAACTCAGTGAGACTTTCCATAATCAATAATTAAATCAATAAAATTATATCCATACAAAATTTGATCAAGGACTTGACCTAACCAAGCCTAACCATGATAGCCATTTCATCAAACACATGGCGAACATGTAATCTACAAGTCATGAATTCATATTTAAACATAGGGGTCTGGTAATTATATGAGAATCATCAAGAAGGTCTAATGCCCTCTCATAATAACTATAATAACATCTATTAGCTCATGCATTCATTAACCATTCATCAACAAGTCAAAACACATCAAGAGCCATAGTCAATATACATCATATAACCAGCATATAACCAGTAAATGAACAACATATACACCATGATAAAACAACCATCAAAGCCACATAATAAAAAGTAAAATTACTCATGAAAATACAAGAGGAAAATAACTCTCACTATCATATTCAAAATCCAACCAAGTCAAGGACTTCCACGTACCACCCGACCATAGATTGGGCTAAACAAAATTTCTCTTTTAGCCAATCACCCCCATTCCATTTTCCAAGCATGAATGTCGGATCTCATGGAATAATCCAAAAAACCAAACCAGGGCTTCTAGATGGAAAACCACCTCAACCCTCAACCATTGATTTCACCTCATGATCAGACATCACTAACACCAACCAGATCAGTCTCTACCTAAGTTGTCTAGGGCTCCAAAGAATTTGTCCCAACCACTACTCCAGGAATTAGTAACTCAACCCACAACCTTCCAAGGCTCTAGAGAATTTGTCTAACCAAGGCTCCAAGACAAGTAACTCAACCCACTAAGGGCTCCAGAGCGTTTGTCCAACCAAGGCTCTAGAACTAGTAAATCAATCCAAGCTATTAAAGGACTCTAGAGCATTTGTTCCAACCAACAACTCCAAGAACTAATATATCAAACCAAAACCATAAGGAACCTAAGCACCAATCAAATACAATAAGTGGAAAACCCCACAAGACCGTGGCTATCCAGGAAATGGAAAGGCTTGGAAAAACAACTGTCAATCTAGGAAATCCTCCATGCTAATGATAGATCATAATCAAATAACCACATGCATATACCATGCATGCCAAAAATAGAAAGAAAATCATACATGCAACTCGATACCTGCAAGGAAATCCCATTGTAATTGTTGATCTCGCTATCCCCTTGAGATTTCCTACTTTTCCTTTGCCTTCTTTCCCAAACCTAATGAAAATTAGAGTCCTCCAAGCATGCTACGACAATGCTCCAAGATTTCTCTAAGTGTGCAAGGATATGAGAGAGAGAGAATAAAGATAGAGATCCAAAAGTGAATTGTCGAAAGGTAGTCAACTGATATATAATTGAAAACTAAAGGTAATATACAAATTGCAAGTGAATTTTTATTTGTGTTTTGGGTAATGGATCAAGTTACTAAATACATAAACAAGTGATTTTTAACCAAATTTTACAGCCAAACAGATACAAATAACCATATCTAAAACACATAACACAAAACATGATAGAGTAGTTCACTCTTGGTCTAGCTTCCAATGCAAGGCATCTTTCATTAAGTGATCAAAAGTGTGTTTTCATGGCTTTAAAATGCTCAAAATGAAAAAAATAATGTCTCCAATGGATTCAAAACTTTCAAAAACCCCATCTCAATTCTTTCTGCACCTCATTTGGCCAAAAATTGAGAAATTTATGCCTATTACAAGTTTTTCCAAATTTTTATGGCTAATCATCCTCCAATTTGACCCAAATCTGGCTTGAGCAACCCAAACCCGAAATCGACATGCAATTCTATTCTATAATCCCACCCGATGGGTGAAATTGTAGGACATTTAAACTGCCATCTAATGCTTAATTCCAAAAAAATAAGACCACATCGGGGCCACATGCCCAGTAGCCGGGGCTAACCACCTGCCCCCACCGGCCAGGCCCCCAACAGAAAATACGTGGTCATATTGTGTGCATATAACCTGAGTTTTGGTGCTTAAAACCTACAATATGTGCATAATCGTTGGACGTGCTCTTTTCTGCTGGTTGTGTGGTCATGTGATGGCCATATGGCCCGAGGATGGCCCCCTTAACCTCCATGATCTCAGTCTTGTAGAGGGTCATGTGACCCCGAGGCTAGCCCCGTATCCAAACTCCACCCGTGGTTATTGTTAAAGCACTCGATGTTATGAAACCAGCTCACAAAAAGAAATAAAAGATAGATCAATGCCTTAGAATTTAGCCTCTTCGAGGGGGAAACCTCCTTTACATTACACAAATGAATAATTATTCAATGATACAAATGACAAGACCTCCTTTCTATATATAGGAGTCTAAGGGATCATAATATAATCAGAGCCAACATAACAATAATAATGTAAGGGCATAATAATAATAATAATAATAGTGAGCTTCTATGGGGCATAATAATAACAATATGGGGACTAGATGGGTATAACAATATAATAAGGGGGTTGTACTAATAACAATAAGGGGTTACACTAGTAGTATAGGGGCCTAACACGCCCCTTTCCTTCAAAAAGTGTTGTCCTCAATGCTTGAGTAGTTCTTGATGTTTCTGTATCAAATTCTTGCCCTCCCATGTCGAATCTTCAGCAGGTAAGTTCTTCCACTTGATGAGATACTCTGAAATTGATTGATTTCATAGCTATTGGATTCTTGTTTCTGTGACTGCTCCAAGTTCCAATAGATTTTTCCTTCCTCTTCAAGTTCTCACAATATTGTTTGAATTGGGATATTCTGCAACTTTTGAATGAGTGGCCACACTTCTTTGTCCTTGTTCCATTCATCCCTTGCTTTGTTTATCCAATCTGGTTGGATAATAGAAATAGCACAAAACAATGCTTCCACATCCTCATCCTTTCTTGAGAGTGCATCTGCAACAAAACAATTCTTCCCTTTTTTGTAAATGATGTCAAAGTCATAACCCAACATATTTGTGACCCATTTTTTTTGTTCTTCTAAAGATAATATTTGTTCTAAAAAGTATTTAAGACTATCATGATCCATTTTTACGTTGAAGTGTCTTCCCATTGGGTAAGGTTTCCATTTCTTAAGTGCATGTAGTATTGCCAACATTTCCTTCTCACAAATAGCTTGCTTGAGATGTAGCCGTAAAAATACCCAGTCACCTACATGAACGCTTTTTTCATTGTGATGTTGATCTACCTGTTGTTTCATTTGATTCTACACCAAAGTGGTGTTATCCCTTTAAAAGTTGGAGAACTTGTTGTTGATGCTCGATATGATCTTTCACAGCTTGAAACTTTTTCTTCTTGATATGTCCTTCTATCTTGAGAGTTTGAGGAGTGGTAATTTCTTCCAATGCTTTACAAGATATGGTCTGATTCATTTCTTGATGCTCGATGTGATATTTCACTTCTTGAACATTTTTCTTCTTGATATGTCCTTCTATCTTGAGAGTTTGAAGAGTGGTAATTCTGGCCAATGCATTACAAGGTATGGTTGGATTACTTCTTTCTCGATGTGATATTTCACTTCCTGAAACTTTTTCTTCTTGATATGTCCTTCTATCTTTAGAGTTTTAGTAGTGGTAATTCTTTCCAATGCTTTACAAGATCTGGTCGGATTCATTTCTTCTTTCTCTGGGGTTGGTTCCTGGTGTATACTCTTCTTTTTGCATTTCTTGATCATTTTCTTCCTCCTCTCCACAATCAATGTAAAATAATTTCTTCTCAACACACTTATGACCTTTAATGTATTTGTTATCATAATTGTAAGCCCTTTTTCCATTTTTTCTTCCAATTGTTGTGGTGTAACCCTTGTAGGTTGTGGAAGGCTAGGATAAACAACACTTCCATCTTTATAGTTGTGATGGGTATACTTCCTTATTGCCATAATTTTTCTTTCCACTTTGTAACAAATTCCTTTTTCTCTTTTTTCTTCCAATTGTTGTGGTGTTGCTCTAAAGAAGGTGTTTCTCTTTGTATCCTCATAATGTGCTATCATTTCCTCCATGAAAATTGACCACGTAACAAGTTTTTTACGAGAACAAAGCCCTTTATATCATAAAAATTGATCCAGTTCTAAATATGAAGATGCAATACATACATACCTTTTGTAACAATGGAACACCATGTAGATCAAAATATTTCTCCATCTATAGTATACAGTTTACTGGATCCTTTCCATCAAAATTCCTCATATCGCCTTTTCTTGATTTCAGGAGCTCGATCTTGAAATGATTGTAACTCTGTACTTTCAGATCTCAAAGTTCTGAAGTTGTCTCCTGTATTAGCCCTCTAAGTCCTCTTTCTAACCCCACAAGTCTGATCAAAATTTGATTCTCCAAGAAAGAGTTATGCACAATCTCCTAAGATGACCCAATTATATAATGTTTTAGGAGAGAGAAATTGTATGACGTGCCATATGTCACTATTTCGACCTTCGGATCTGAAAAAATGCACAGAAAACTAAAATCCGTCCTCTTTCTGTAACTTCTTACAAAATTTCAATTTGTTGCTCAGAGATAAAGTTATGACGATTTTCCCAAGGTCACCTGTTTAGGATGTAATTCAAGAGTCTGCAAAAACCCTAACTTCCTCAAATCATATATCCGAAAATATAGCGAGACAAGATCAGAAATTCAGACCCAATATTTAGAACAATTTCTTCTCAAATAGGCTTTTTCTTTAGCTTCTGAAACTTCGTAGAAAAATTATTATAGCAAAAATACCATGATGAACTGTTTTAGATGAAATTCTAGAGCTTGCAAAAACCCTAACTTCCTTAGATCATATCTTTGAAAATATAGCAAGACAAGATCTGAAATTCGGATGCATGGTTCAACAAGATTTCTTCTCAAATGGATTTTTTATAGCGTCTGAAACGCCACAAAAAAAAAAATTATAGTGAAAATACCACGATGATCTGTTTGGATCAGCGAAACCCTAGAATCCAAAGCTCTGATACGAAATGTTATGAAACCAGCTCACAAAAAGATAGAAAAGATAGTTGAACGCCTTAGAATTCAGCCTCTTCAAGGGGGCAACCTCCTTTACATTACACAAATGAAAAATTCTTCGATGATACAAATGACAAGACCTCATTTCTATATATAGGAGTCTAAGGGGTCATAATATAATCAGTGCCGACATAAAAATAATAATGTAAGGGCATAATAATAACAATAGTGGGCTTCTATGGGGCACAATAATAACAATATCGGGACTACATGGGTACAACAATATAATAAGGAGGTTGTACTAATAATAATAAGGGGTTACACTAGTATTATAGGGGCCTAACAGCTGATCTACTAGTGTCATGGACAGTGACCACGGGGCTGGGGCTAAGCCTTGACCCATAGTCCTGCCCCTGGATCCTTGTGGATACAGTAATGAGGGTTGGGGCTTAGCCCCGGCCCTACCCCAAAAATGCGCCATTTTTTATCTTTAAATCTATCTCGAAACCATAACTTAACAAGGAACATGTGCATGATGTGTTGGTATGGCTTGTGGTTGTTTAGTGTTAGGGCATGGGTTCGACTCTAGTGGGATGCTCGACCTCCATAAAAAAAAATTAGACCACCCTTGGGAGGCCACTTGGTTGCCTCTAGTTGGCCCACGTGGCCCTCCCCCATTGGTCCTCTAATTACACAATTAGCAGCAAAAATATTAATAAAATAATTGTGTATCCAATCACAAAGGGACAAATGGAAAAAACCCATTGGCCAATAAAATTCAAAATTTTAGACCAATTAGGAGAGGCCATGTGGCAGCCCACCACTGACCCAAAATGTCCAGTCGCTTGTCAATTTTGCCAAATTTTACGAGTTTGAGATTTCAATCAGAACACGATATCGAGAGCAAACAATATCAATTTTGAGTGAAATGAGTTACATTAGATTTAGATCATCGAGATCTATCCAGTAATTTAGGTTTCGAGATCTATCACACAGCTTGAATTTTGAGCACTAAATTGATCCCATGGATCACTCCTCCCCATTGGAATCTTTGGGACCTCCAAAAGCTCATTTTCAGTCAACAATTGGATGAGGGTACAGTTCCCTCACCCTTCCAACCTCAACCCATTTGGTTTTGCTTGTTTTTGTCACTTTGAGCTTCTCATGAAGGTACTTCACTTTTGAAGTCTTTGTCTTTCTATCAAAGATATGACCTTGCTACAATTATTCAATATGTTTAGATGAGAAAAATTTTATTAAATAAAACTGAACATTCTCTCTTCGACCTTCAATCAAAGAAGATTTATTCAATTTCAAGTTAACACCACCTTGAACACTGTAGTCATAATGAAGCTTAGCATGTCTAGCCTTGTTTTTGGCTCGACTCTTCACAAAATGTGAACATCATCGCCATGCACCATTCTTTCTCAAAGCCAAAACATTATGAAACCCACAACAATATATTTTAGAACCAATGTCCTCTTTGTCAAATAGCTTTTTCAATTTCTTTTTGACCCTTCCATTTTTTAACACTAGGGTCTTGTTCATACCAATGTTCAACAATGATGCATTTTGTTGCAAATGAACTTCACATTGTTTTCTTCTTTTAGGAGGTAACATGTTAGACTCCTTAAACATCTTATCATAGGGATTAGAAACCTTAATGAAATCAGATTTCAAACTTGATTCATGTTAGGTCCCTATAATACTAGTGATTACCCCATTACTATTGTAGTTGTATCCCTTATTAATATTGGTGTGCCCCTATTGTCCCCATATTTTTATTACTGTGCC